>WEIS01028386.1:8123-35380 GCA_013389965.1 Todus mexicanus
TATTACTTCAAATTTGTTGAATTTGTTTACGGCCTGTGAGGGCAGCGCAACCAGTTTCATGGAGCATGGCTCATTTACTCGGCTCTCAGCCTTGGGAACAAGAGCGTATCGTGGCTCATTTGACAGAGCAAGGACTGTCCAGCATGACCTGACAAAGTGATGAATTTCCTCCCACCCCCGACCCCAGAGCTGGAATAAGTCCAGGACTGTTTTCTTTCAGATGTGAACAAACAACATGAAATCTTATACTTTTGTTGCTAGTTCTTTCCAGCTACAGCATATCTGACATTCACTTTGTGGTCATTCACCTTCACTAAATGGTGCTAAGAAGTGATAGTAAACTTTTTGCTTTATCAGCAGTGCTCATATTGTTGCCATATTAAGATTGTTAGATGCTCTCCACTGTAAAACACTGTTTTCATTTGTCTTCATTTAATTTGGGTAAAACGTAAGCTTTGAACTCAGATTTCCCATTCTAGGGGAGTATGTTCTGGACAAACAATTAATTGAAATCCAAACAACTCAGATATATTTGGGAGCAAAGCAAAATAAAATATTGTTTAGCTAGCAATTGCAAACAAAGGCTTGGTAGTTTGGAGAGGAAAGTTAACATGGATTTCAGGAATGTGTAATATGGCATTCCCTAGAAATGTCTTCAGTTTCACCAAACTGTAAACCTTCACAGTGCAGATGAACATCTAACCTGTCAGAGGTGTTATGTTTGCTGTCGTTATTTGGAATCCATCCTCTCTGATCCAGCTGGCCAGGCAGAGACCAGCTGTGCTCCAGGGCACAAGCAGTTCTCCTGTGTCCAGGTCACCCGTAGGAGAGAACAGGTTTAAACTTTCTTTCGCTCTGTTTGTAGAAAAGTACTTCATCCCAGCATCTGACCTGCGAAGAGTAGAGAAAACAGCTAGTGCTAGTTGTGATTGACCTCACCAGTGGATCTGTTGTCTGGAGTCAAATCAAGATGCTCATTAATAAGATCTCAAGATCCCAGATAAGGACAAACTATGGGATGTTGCCTTCTTTGTCATTGTGAGTTTGCCAAATCCCACTAATCTCCAGGATGTTTCTGTAGCGCTAAAAAAATATGTGGAGGGTTCCCGCTGGCCATGTAAAGAAAATTTTTGTGATGAGGAAATGGACTTGTCTTCATTAAGGAAGAGATAAATCATCTTAAAAATACCCTTGAAGTGGAAATGAGCCAAAAGCTGTTTAAAAGCTGGATTGAGAGCAGACAGCCTTGTGTTTAGTTGAATAAATTGCACAGCTACACAGTAGTTGTTAATCCTGAGCTGAATTATCTGGTTTTTTTCAAATGCACTCCTTTTGTGGCTCACAGTTGCCATGTGAACCTGGCTTTGCTCCACCACAGGTATTGCAGCACCATGTGCTCGCCTGCTTTGGGAATACCTCTTCGGGCAGGAAGGAGGCTGTCCAGCAGTGTGGAGTAGACTGGTCCATTTTCCCTTCCTAGTAAACACTGATCATTATCCTAGGCCAGAGTTGCCTGCAAACTTCAGGATGATATTTGCTGTGCAGTTACACTTCTCCAGCTTTTTAAACTGAAATGAGTTGCACAACAGTGAAATATCATCCAGTGGTTTGCATGTGAGACTTTTCTTTTATTGTTGTAGCAAGAGCTGATGTGTTCCTAATCTTAGATGTTTCCTGCATACAGATGCGTCATTTAATTTAAATGTTTAAGGCTTCATTTGGAACCAGTAAAATTTTAAATGTCATCAACCTTTCCTGCATTTTTACCTTTCAAATATGATTTGAACCCCACATGAGCAATTTGTTTCTTATCTTTTTGTTGTTTTCAAGTCAGGTAATAATCACCTTTGGGTTTTGTCTTTCCAGAGTGGGTGCTTTTAATCTGAATGAAGCTGGGATGTATTGAAAAGACTGGTTATTATCTTAACAAACCTATTATGCATTGATACAGAGAGAGTCCTGCCTCCGTTGTTGAAGGGAATAATAATAACAGCATGAAGCAGCTCAGCAAAAAGATAAATAGAATTTAAGAAGAAAATACTTGTAGACATCCAGGAGCTTACTCAGTTTGTGTATCGGAAGCCAGTGATAGTACAGTGCTCGGCAGGAATTGGTTTTAGTTAATGACAGTAAAAGGAAAGACAGGACTTGTGGAGTGGAAAAAAAAATTACAGGCTGTTATCAGAGCAACTCACAGGCTGAGAGGGATAGGATTTTCCATGCAAATCCAATTGCTGTAGAAGTACAAATATCACTGATTTTCAAAGGAATCCAGAGAGTCTTCAGATTGAATAGGTGCTTTTTGAAAATCCTCTTACAATAAATTTACGTGAGACACAACAGCAGCTTCCCTGAAAATTGTATTATTTATTTTTTTTTTAATTGCAATTTAATAATGTCAGGAAAGGTGTTAAAAATTGTTGTTTGATTTCAGACATGCAGATTGATAGTACAAACTGCATTTCACTAGTGGTAAATAATTTTACAAAACAGGGGGAAAACACGTTGACTTCACTAATTTCTTTATGCACATTGATGGCTCCTTTATTGCAAAATAGCTACACTGCTAATGCAAATACAGATGAAATATGTATTATAGTATTATTACTGCTGTGCAGACCCCAGAGTACAAGTGCTGAGACAGTAGCTAACATGGCTTAATACTTTTGGTTACATACTCAAAGCCTGTTAAAATCATAAAATCTTTCTTCTGGCCTCAGTGGGTTTTGGACCTGGCCTCATTGAAGGGTTAAGGTAAAGCTCCATTTATTTAGACCCCTGTGCTGCTTTTGAAACACGGAGTTGACCTGTATGATTCAGCAGCACTGCCTGCTGAGCATAAGTTTCAGCACACCTTGTACAAGAAGTGAGCTGTCTGGCAGTCTGGTTAGCAGATGCTTTTTGTAGGACCTTGTTGGTTCAAGTGGGCAGGAATAGGGGATGGTGGACTACAAGGAATTGTAGGTATAGAGAGAAAAGAATGGCTCAAGTTTGGTTTTCCTCAGCAAGCTCCTGTGAGTTGTTAATAGCCCAAACTGTGGTGTTTTCAAGGTTTTATCTCCTCCTAGTTAATCTAAAAATTGGTCTTCTGTAGGAATACCCTAGAAGTGCCTATGCAGAGCACTCAACAGAATGAGAGATCTGGTCTGTTCTTTCTTCTGCCCAGCCAAAATGGGACTCTGGGACTTCAGGTCCACAAGGAAGTCTCTAATGTCCCTAATGTGATAGTTCCCCATACAGAAGTCTGCCTGATACTATAACTGTGGTCACCACACAGAGCAGAGCTATGTCAGCTCTGTGACAGCACTGAACAGTCTGGCGGAGTCATATGAACATCACCTAAAGAAGCAATGCTGAATTTGGGAAGCAGCATAAGCTAAGCTATTAAATCATGTCATGACAGCTGTCCTGCCTTCAGTTCTGCTCTATCCATACGGTGCTTTGCAGATCTCTGTGTGCTGCTGCATTGCAGAGTATGCATGCTCCCCATGCACCCAAAATGCTTGCGAGTCAAGGCCTTTTTTGAATTTTTTTATTTTTTTTTTTCAACAGATAATCCCTATGGAGGAGAACTATAGTTTAATTCCAGTAGTAGGTTGATTTGGTTTTGATTTAGATGTTGAAAAATATTTGGAGCAAACCTTCTTTTTCACTCCTCAATAGACAATTTTCAGTGACATCCAAGAAATCTTCTCATTAGGATATTTGTGTCTGTGTGTCTAAATTTGTGCAGCGGTGACATCTGCTATTGCCTAATCAACTTCCAAAGAATAATAACAATAATCATGGAAAATGGATTTAGGAAATCTGTACTTTAATTAAATCTGCTAAGTGACAAGTTTTGTTATGGTACTTTCACTCGCTGGCTGTGAGTTTTGTCTTTGCCCCATAACCTGGGGCAAAATTATACCTTACATTTGCTTTCCACTGCTCAGAGCTATTGACTGAGAAAGTACTTTCATTCTCCTCATAATCAAAGTTATTTTTTACTAAGATTCATAAGCCTTCCCTTTGGAATCTCTGTGCTGCAGTTTCCCCACAGTCTCAGCTACATTATAAAACTCGGGAGGGGAACCTATTGTAAAGCTGTTGAAAAGTTTTATGCGTTTTCCAGCTGGAGGAAGAATTATGTCACTAGTTGTTTTTCTATTTCTGTGTTAAAGCAGTATTCTTAGTATTTAACTCTTCTACAGTGAGATGGGACCATAGCGCAAGTAACTATTTCAGTGCTTCTAGAGTCCTGAAAGCCTCACGTGAACCTTGGATACCAGAATGTAGGGTATGGCATATACACGTGGACCAGGGCAGAGAATGCCTTCTCCATTTTACAAGAGAGGCACAGAAATTTTTGATCTGAGGTGTGATCGAGCACTGCCTCTATTCTTCCCGAGCTCCTACACTTTGGAACAAGGCCTCCCCAGTTCTTGGTGCTGCTGTGAGATGCTGCCGCCTCTATACAGGAGGAAGTTGGGTTGAAAAGCCTGGGGTTTAAAAATAAAAATAGTTTCTCAGCGGGCCTGACACTGGTGTCACCTAGCTCGTTTGTCCCCAGGCACTAAATGTGTGCGGCGGGCAAAAAATAAATAAATAATAGGCGCCTTTCTGAACTATAAATGCAACCAGCAGATAGATAAGAGTTCAGTGTTCTATAATAGGATGTCTTTTCGCTGACTAGCAGAAAGGGGGTGACTCAGCCTGGCTGCGTACACACACTGAAATAGACTTTTCAAGTTTGGAGACAAAGGCCTTTACATGCATTTATAAAATTGCCTTTAAAATGCTTGTGAATGAGTTAATCACACAGCCATCTGATTAGACATGAACAACCTCCCTATTTTTTTTTATGTGATTATGTCATCCCAAGAGAATCATAAAACCAAACAGACTTGGATGTGTCATCTGAGGGTGACTAATAGAAAGCAGTTGAAAACAGTGCCGTTAGGAAAATAGCGCAAGTACGAAATTTTCAAGCAAATTTCACAATTCTGTGTCCTTCAGCCTTGAGAAGGTTGATGGAAAAAGCTCCCCTTGGCTTGCACAGGTCCAGGCCAGGTCTCTGCTTTCTCCTTGTTCCCCTACGTTCCCTCCTTGGGGCTGTCTCCAGCTCTGCAGTAGCGTTTTGAGTGCTTGAACCTCACAGAGTCTCTTCACTTGGATGTCAAGTTTGTACTTCCCCATGAGTGCGCTGAAGTGGGAACTGCTGCAGTGAGGATTTGGGAGAAATTGGATGCCACTCAAAATCAGAGCTGTAGGACTCTGGAAAAGGCTAGAAATGGCACAACTGCCGCTGTCATGAATGCATATCTTGGTAGCAAGAGCAGATGTACAGCTGTATCCTTCCATACCCAGTTGTCCAGAGTGGTTTTGTGCCCACTCTTTAATAACAACTCCAGCCCTGACTTGATCTTCCTTCAGCCTCCACACACCAGCTCCTTCTCATGCCCCATTCTCCTGCCACACCGTCATTTCCCAGCCTGTCTGCAAACTCTCAGCTCCCTCTTCTCTTGAAGCTTCGAGGTGAAATGAAAGGCAGCCAGTGGTCAGCTTGCTGGGGGGGTGCTTCCTCAGATCTGCCCAGGCTTTGCCTCTATCTTCTTAGTCACAGGATAGTGGCTGGCACTGTGGGATCTCTTTGCCCGGTCCTCCTGAAAGCTTGTCACCACTTAAGAGGCAAGGACATGGAGAACATGAAGCAAACAGGCCAGATGGGCTCTCGAAGTCAAGAGGCACGTGTACGTAGAGGGCACTGAAGCATTTTGTGAAGTACAGTAGAGGAGGATCTGAGTCTTCTTACTTGCAGGCTTTCATCTCACGCTAAATCCCAACGATGTGAAGCTTTTGGTAAACTGTCATCGTTGTCTGGCTATTTGTAACCTACTAAATGGGCTTTTGATTACGAGCTCAGAGAGCGAGAGATAGACATCCAAAGAAACATGATCTTTCTAGTTTTCCTGCAGCTTTAATTGTGAGTGGCACCTAATCTCTATCAGTCAGCTGTCAGATACGGTGCTGGGAAAGACAAAGCCTCCAGACAGCTGAGAATTAAAAAGAAACGTGCAACTCACTTGATTACTAGGGTGCACCAAGCTTTGAGGTGTCTTTCTCTTTACAGTCCTAAGAACCTTGTTCCACAGCTGTCAGCTTTAACGAATGAATGTCATCTTTCCTGAGTCTCTTTTTCTAGTGGTGGCAGTTGTCTGGGGAGATAAAAGCTGCGCAGACTGACACAATTGCTGATATGAAGAGGCTTTAGGTGGCTCTCTCACCGCTGCTGTAATAAATTGAAAAGGTACCGAGTCCAAGATCTCTTGTAGCTGATTTCTGATATGTAAAAAAGCTGCCCAGAGTAAATCGGATGTGTGCTAAAAATTTCGACGCTTAAAAAGATGTTGGTGGAGGAAGAGGTGAAGATGTGACTGATGGGTTGCTACACTGCAATATGTCTTTGTACACTAGTACAAAAAAAGAGAAGCCCTAAACTAGGTCTGATTATTCTGAAAAGTGTCTGATTATTCTGAAAAACTCCATATCCTTTACTGATATGGAGCAGCTTATCCGTTCTGCATGGTTCTAACGTGAAAACTCTGGGTACTTTTACTACTGGCCACTTGCAAATAGAAGTTGCATCTCCACTAGAAGAATTTGCTATTATATCATGTCAGCAGGGAAGGACCTTGCTGGTTGTACTCACAGAAGATCAGCAGCAGTTACAAACTACTCCCAGTTCAGCTCAGGCTCCCAGAAGACAGGACAGCTTGGAGAAGGTGATGGAGAATCCTTCATCTCTATTATCTAGTACATAATCAGAGCGGAATGTAACTGGTACCTCATTTCTGGTTCTGGAAGACCTTCAAATACCAAGCCAGTCATCCTTCTGAGACAGTTCATGCTTTGGGGATAAGAACACAGGCAATCCCGAGTGGATATGCATTGATATATGAAAACATCATACATTTGTTATTTTACCAAAATGCCATGGAACCCCTATGCCCTCAAATTAACTGTTTCGCTTCCTTTGGGACTACCTGTGTGACCTGACTTCCCTCCTGGTTTATGCTCATTGTAACGTATCCAGAGGGACCTCCCTGGCAGTCAGGAAAGTACTTCCCTGCTAAGCAAAGGTTATTAGCGTATATTTAACTTCTCTTCTCAAGCAGATTTAAAATCAGGCACTCTCAGCTGCTTGAATTGAAAGGACTAACTGGGTGCCTGGTGTTTTACTCAGTGTTGGGATGCATTGGCCACATGGTGTTTGGCAATATACAGTAGTGATTTGGACATCTGTGGGAAAAATCAATGGAACACCAAGTACTAATTCACTCAGTTTAACAAATGTACCCTGGAGTTGTTCAATCTGCTCTAGTTTGTTATGATGAATCTTAGAATTAGGCTGGCCCAAACCTTTATAAGTGTTATTAATAGCACTGCGTTAATATTGTGTACTGGGATGTGCATAATGAGGCGTTACTTAACTTAAATTCATGTTAGAGTAATGTAAATGAATTCCTACTGTGCTGGCTGGTGGCACTCTAATTCCAGTTTGTCCATGCAGTGCGTCACTGTTTTGCAAATTAAGGATTCTGGGAGCTTGAGTTTTGATGCTGCCAAAATTTTATCTCAAAAGCCTTGAGATATGCTGTAGTTAAATGAGTAAGGAGACTAAAGAGGAAAAAAACCACCCTTTCTGGCTTTTTCTTCTTTTCTAACATAATTTCTACTTTTTGGAAGTCAGATTTAAGTTCTTACTTTACAAAAGGTGAGTACGAATTCTTATTCTTGCCAGGAATGAAAAAAGTAATGGGCTTCAGGTCTTAAACATTTGTTCTCTTGTCAAGAACAGCTCCTCTGAAATCATTCTCCCTAGAGAAAAATATGAATAATCTTAAAGAGGAAATCTGTAGGTGGGAGAGAGCTGCTAAATAAGTAGTTCTAAGAAAGAGAAACAGTGAGCTGCAGCCTTCAACAGCTAGCAAAACTATTTCTTATATAGACACTATCCACAGTTTGCTATTCAAAGGCCTGAAGGAGAAGGGAGCTAAGACTGTACAAAAGTCATTTCCTCAGAGACAGAGATTGAGGGATCTAGCCTGTTGCCAGAGTTTAACGGAGAACTGAAAAATCTCATGTTTGATTCAGAAGTTGCTGAAAAAAATAAAAGTAATAGCTTTAGATGTAAGGTCTTTTCAAGAACTCATTTGTTATCTCACCGTTCTTGGGAAATAAGGCTCTGAGCCCTTCTTGGCATAAGTAACGGCAGGAATTGACCTGGAGACTGACTGTGATGGACTTGATCTGATCCTAATGGCAGTTAAAATAAACCCTCTCTCTGGTTTTATATGGTGCAGGATGACATCCTGTGACCAGAGCAGTTAATCATTCTGTGATTGCTTCCCTCTGCTAGAGAGGAACTGGAATCCAGTTTAAACCAGTTATTCTGTTGGGTCAAGTTATGGTCTTCTGATGCTTTTGTGCGTGCTCCAGACCAGAGCATGTTGGAGAATCATGTGCCGTGCTTATATCAACAGGGCTGGTGAAGTAAAGTTGGTGGCTGGGCACCAGTAATTCCTGGTATTGCTTCCCCTGCAACAGGATGCAGGAGCAGGAATTCAGGTGCTATTTGTGATGTTCTGCATGAATATGGTGCCTTAGCAGAGGAGAGAGACCTGGTAACTCTGGTATGTCTCAAGAGTGCTTCAGTCCACTAATGACAAATCCTGTAATTGCTGAATTCATGTTCCTGAGCAACCAGTTAAAGCAGTTTGAGATGGCACACCATGAGTAGACCAAAAAGACCAGGCAGTAAGAGAAAAAAAACCCTTGCAAAACGCCACAGTCAATAAACCCATTATTTCAGAAGCAAAAAGGAGTTGGGAGTTGATGTGTTCACTTGGAAACTAAGCCAGAGAGGATTTGCATTTTATAATAAAAATAAATAAAAAGTAGGAGAACATTTAAAAGAAGCTTATTTCTACAATAATGTAAAATGTTAAGCACAGATTTACAAGCATAAATAAGAACTCAAGTCACAAAATGGGTAGAGACATTATACCAGGAGCATTAAATAGATGAAATAGCAGCAGTCAATCTAACAAATGGTTTTACTGTGCTGCCTCTGAAGCCAAAGAAATTCTAGTGCTTTAGGGACACATTTGAAAATAAGTCAGAGAAATATCTACTCTACCTTCCTGCAGCTGCCAAAATGAACCATCTGAGGTCATAGCACTGAACCACTTTTCACTATTGCCCTGGTCATTGCACTCATGGCAAAATTCAGCTTTTAAAGGGCAGTGAAAGTGATGGGGAAAATAAATGGCAGTGACCAGGGAGTTTAATTCTCATCCTGCTGAAATCAGTGCTGTTGGAATTGCAGTTGCTAAATTTATCTCCCTACTCCAGGAACTTTTGAAACTCGCTTTCTTTACCCCAACTCCCTTATAACCATCTGGGTGCTGGTTTGCCACCCTAATTCCTCCAGAGCAAAAATACCAGCCCATCATTGCTTGGGGGCAGTGGAAGTATCGATCATTTTGTAGCTCTGTGGGGACATCTGTTGTTTTGTCTCCCTGCTCCGTGAGTTAGTACCAGTGAAACAGCTCAGGTCAAATCCTCACGTTCTGTTCTAGTAGAACCAGCTTGGAATGCTAGTTGTGATTATCACCTATTTAAAAAAACAGTCTGGGGTTTTTTTTCCTTCTCCTTTCTTCTCAAGTACCAGGGACTGATAATTCTGTTACCTAGAAATCACAGTTATGAAAGTTTACAGAGAGAGTGTATAGAGCTAAGGAGGGACTGCGAGCAGACTGCTGGTGCTGGCTGATGCATTAAGCAATTTGTTACCTCTTGGCTGTAATGTTAGGGTCAGTAAAACTTGAAAGTTTAGGGCTCAGTTCAGCAAAGGTTGTGTTAAAGTCCATTGCTAAATAACTGAGCATATGCTTATACCCCACGGCAGGCATCAAATCTGGGGCTTCTTTCTGTTGCTCCCTGCATGTATGTGCTTTGCCAAATAGAGCTAGTGAGCTAATCTGAAACCTTGAATACGCAATGTGGTCATGCCCAGCCAGGGCTTTGAGGCACCATAAGGACTTCACTTGCTGCTCCTAATCCTTCAGTGGCCTGTAACCATTGAGGTCCAGATGGGGACTGAGACACTTGCACATCCACAAGGAAGGGACTTCTTGAAGAAGAGTCTGGCCTTGCAAATCCTATGGGAAAAAAACCCCTTTCTGACATAATCAGCCAACCAAACCCACAGCTATTCAGGGCTGCAGCCTGATACAAGAGGAGCTTCTGCGGTGTAGTCCCCAGAAGATGGAGTAGTTCTTTTCTTTACAGACTACTTTTGCAGCTTCTGTAATGATTATATGTTTTCTGTTTCTAAATCCTACCATTATGTTACACTGGAGGCCAAACTGGATGATGTTAGTGACGGCTAGCTTCAACACTTAAAATATTAATACATTCAATGAACTGCAGACTAACCTCTTGTTTGGAAACTCAGTTCTGTAAAAATAAACAAACTTGGCTTTTATTTAAAATACAATTTCACTAGATGCTTATCTTTTAAATTAAATAGTCTCCTGCTTTCCAAAACCTCATGCGCTAAGGTTTTCTTTGTCAGAGAGAGTCTGCAGGTGCCATATACTTGCAAAAAGTGTATGTACGTGGGTAAATTAATTTACTTTAACATTAAAAAAGATGGAAGATCGATGTGTTTGATCCCCTGCATGTAATCTTGTCCTGGAGGGTACTCTCAGACTGAGCCCAAGTCTGTGCAAGGCTTATTCTCTGAAGGCATCTTCCAACAGAAAAGTAAAGAAATGAGGAACTGGCTGGATTGCTTGGCTCAGCATTCAAAAGTAATGCCTTGGTTCCCAAATGAGTTTGTCTGGCTTCAGTTCCCAGCCATTAGTTCTTGTGTAATTTCTCTGCTAGACAAGAGAGACCGTAACTACCCAGTGTTTGTTTTCTCCCTGGGAAAGTGCTAACACTGTATAAACTAGTCACTTGTCAATCTTTTTTAGAAATTAAATGTATTGAGATTTCTGGAGTCTCACTCTACGGATTTTTCCACATACACTGTGTAGTCAAGGTTTGGGGGGTGTTTTCTGTTTTTTCTAAGACACGAACGCGCTGTGTGCTATCACAAAGCCTGATAAGCACTGTGTACACATCCCTACTTCTTCTTGTTGCCCTTCAGTATTCAAATTTAAGGAATAAATTAACATTTTCATACAGCTAAGATAACACTGGGAGCTAGTGCGTACATGTAGCTATCTGTGTATGGTGCTTCACAATAATGCAGATCCCTTCTGGAATCGCAGAGACATTCCCCTTCCTGCAAGTAGATTTGTGTTTCTCGTTTCTAAAGGCCTTGCATTTGGCTAAATTAAAATGTACTTAATTTGACTGAGCACGGCTTGCCAATGATCCTCCTCATTTTCACTGGCTTCTCCTCCTCATGATGTATCGCTGAGCCACGATTTGTCACCTGGAAATCTGTCAGCAAGTGATCTTGTATTTGCTTCCAGGTCATGGATGAGAACAGAGAGTAACACAAGTATTCATCCTTGCAACCCCTTCTGTGGAGCACCCACTCCTCAGGCTCTGTCCTAGCTGACAAAGCATTCATGCCCATAGTTGGCATTCCCTTTCCCTTGCACTATGATTTATACAGCTCTGCCTTCATGTTGTATACCAGTAAAGAGTTCTTTCATATTCAAAATTTTGCTCTTAGCTTTGACTGAAAGAGAGGAAATAGTCAAAGTCCAGATCTTCAGAGACTCATGAGTTGGGGGCACAGGCTCTTCACAGTGACATAAATAGACAGACACGTCTCGTGATTTTTGAAGAGTCCTCATATTCCTGTTGCAGGAGGATGAGTGGATAACGGACAAGCCAAAGCAGCTCACCAGACCTGCCAAAACATAACTGCTCGTCTGGCAGAAGTTACAGAATTTAAGAGTTTTGTTTCACAGCTGGGCTGTTAATCTCATTATTATATTCACTTGTCAGAGCATGTTAATATAACCTAGTAAAAAATGTTCTTAGAGACACACTATTGAATATTTAAAATGAAGAATTAGGTGTGACTTTCAAAGCATCTAAAAGATGTGATGCTAAATCATGGTGATCTTTAAGGAAGGATTGGCTTCCCTTTATGTGTTTCCCTTTATGTGTTTATAAAGCAAATAAAAGTCAGTTAGAAATCAGTTTATTTATGACAATGTATTATGATTTTCTTTAAAATCTTCACTTCCAGTGGTATAATAATTCTTTTTTGTTAGTGATTTTCATTAAGGATTGAAGCAGAGTGGGAACTGTGTACATACAAAGTATAAGCTGAAAATGTGGTCAAGGGAACTGTGTAGGCAGGAAGAAGAAATTAAGAGATTAAAAACTTGGTTGGTAAGGCCATACTGAGTTTCTGCACCATATCACTGCAGATTTAAACCCTGAAGTTAGCGGGAAGTTTGCAGCTAAGTTCTGTAAGCGCTCAAACTTTTACTTAGTTAGTACACAAAGGCCCCACTCATCCATATGATCATTTATTTTTCTCCATAAATATTCTGTCTTAAGTCATGTTAGGTAGCAAGAGCCAGGTGTTTAACAACTTCGAAAGCCATCAATAAAATACCCAAACGTACGCAGGTTCACTGGAGACTAATTCGTTGTAGTCAGTGAATATAGTCCTAGAAAATTACATTCTCTTTGCTCCTAGCTTTGTACCAGCTGGCCAAGTCTTGGCTGCATTATTGATTTCAATGGGACCGCCGGTATGAATAACCAAGAAAGCTTTGACAGAATACATTGAGATGTAGTGTACAATACCTGAGTTCTGAGACACTGAAAAGAGATTCCTTCCTCCAATATAATAATTCAAACCTATACATCTTCTCTCAGATGGCATTTGTAGGACTCAGCAGGAGGAGGTAAATAATAACACCTTCACTGCTATTTATCTGTGTGGCAGGGAGACAGAGGAGGCTCTGGGTCTCTGCTTTGCCTGAGCAGGAGGCAGTCTTGCTGGTTTTGTGCAGAGCTGAGACATGTGGTGAGCCAGCGTGGGGCTTTTCTGAGCTGCGGTCCCTCACTGAAGAGCCTGGGCAAGTCTAGGGTGATCACACTGAATGCTTCTGCTGGTGGCAGTGCAGATTTTGGGATTGTCCACGCAAGAGTTAGAGCTAATAAGCCCATCTGGATATAAATGTATTTGTTCCCCAACTGTCTGGTCTTCAGAAGAGCTTTCTAGTTTGGGAGCAGCACCAGATTCAAGCTGGTCGTGCAGTTCTGTGCAGTTCAGCTCGCAAAATACTGCGCCTTCTGCTGGGAGCCTCCAGAGCAGGGCACGGGGATAGTCAGACAGTTCTGCAAGGGCAAGAAAAATCCAGATGGATGTTATAGCTCCAGCTCAGTACCAGCTGTGCTAGAGATAGGTTGGCTCAGGGCGAATCTGCTCCAGTGTCTCCAGCTCAAAGATTGATACCAAGGAGCCCAGTACTCTACAGATGAGGAAACTGGCACCCACAGGTTTGTCCAAGGACACGCAGCAGGCTGGTGGTAGAGCTAGGAGTAAAACACAGATTTCCATCGCTCTGTCTTGCTTTATCCATTAGGCCATGAGACGCATTGATCATCCTTCTGTGCTTTGCTTGTGTCACTTCTTAAGTGGGAAAAATAATTGCCGTTAGTAGATTGTGAATTTCCCAGATAAAACATACACATATTTAGGTGTATGTATTATTTATTACTACCTTTCACAGGCAGAGGTATTTCAGATAAATCTTTACCACTAATTTAATCTACTTTTACACATTGGTGGTCCTTTTGGCAGTTGGTTGTAACTCTCATGACTGAGTTTCCCTTCCTTCTGCCCCTGGAGCAGTATGTACCCACACAATCTGCTGTACATCCATTTATGCAGGTATACCAGCACGATGGACTATCTGTACAAAATGAAGGTATAACATAAAGGAAACGTTAAATCTTTCGTGGAGTTGCATTTCCCAGGGAAAAAAAAAAAAGCTATGAAATTAAATGCATAATGAGGAATTCCTTAAAATTGGCAAGATGGTCCCGTGAGTATTCATTGTAACTTCATTGAAGGGGATCCCTTTTGGGGTACATGGCTCCTCCTTTCATCACATTCGATGTTTTAAGTAATCAGCCATTAAATTAAATGTCGTGGCTTCCCAGCAGCAATGCAGCAGTGGTTCGGTCCAGCCACACTTGTAGGAAATGTGCAAGATGGATCAGCCAACTGGTTGGTTGAGGTTGGCGCTGGCCTGTGTTCGCCCGGTCACAGCGTGTCGGGGGCATCTGCGAGCAGCGTGTGTAACTTGGAGCGCTCCAGGACTGTGACAGGGGAGCTTTTCCAGCTGTGGCTCGGACAGATGGTGAGCGGCGTACGGAGCAGAGAGCGCACGATAGACTGGTGCCAAGACTGGGACGCGGTTGCCAAATCTCATGTGAAGTAGGGCTGTGCAGATGAAATAGAGACATGAATTATAGTTTGTTAATGATTATTAAAACTTTTTTGGTGCTTACAGTCGTGCTGAGATGAAAAACTAGAGAGCAAATAGAAATCCCTGGGAACTCACGGTGTTTTGTACAAAGGTCTCCTTCAATCTCTCGTTTACGTTTGCCTTCTTTCCCAAAAATGTTTAATTGCCATGTTTGATGGCTTCTAGCTTCTGACTGTTAGGAAATTGAGACTGAGCCTTTAAGTGTAAACAAATCCCTCACTTTAGTAATGAACCTAGAATTATTTCTACTCATTCCACTTTGTAGTGCTACAGCTGGTTTTAGTAGGTATGGGGTAGTTTAACAGATTATGGTAAAGCAATGATAAATATGTTACTATTTATACTGCAAAATTGACTAGATTAAAAGGAAAAAAAAACAACACCACTTCAAAACTACCAAGAACATTGTCCTAATCTGACTTCTAATATAGAAAGCCTCTCTGCTTTAAGCTGCTTCTGCTTCTTGGGGAATTTTGACTAGGAACAGAGCTTTATTTTTATAGACAAATTGCAAGAACCTCCCCAGGCAGAGGGAGGACGCTGAGGGATACAGGAGGGTGTTTGTGAACTGGTGGCTGGCAGCAGTGGTATGCTCCCAAGAAGCTGGTAATCAAGCAAATGGAAAAGCCCCAAGTATTTATGTTGCAAGAAATTATTCCGTACATCTTTGTACCTTTTGGCTGTTGGTTACACAACCCAAAACACGGAATATTTTGCCTGAAGAGGGATTCCAGCTCCTCGCAGTTTGGAGTGAAATCCAGTGAATTCCTTTAAGCTGAGCTCCTCAACTTTGAGATACCTACAAAAAAGGCAGTTTGGCCCTGGAGAACATTTGGACCTCAGTGGTGGTGATCTGTCAGTCATGATGCAGATAGATCCACGGGCAGAATAAGTGTTAAGGCTCTGTGCAGTTCGTGCAACTTTGACAAGATATGCCCTGTGGTAGGCCTGCAGTGCTGAGGGAAAGCATCTGTTTTCATTTTACTGGTCTTGTTTCAGGTTATGTAACTTCTTGTGGTAGGTGGTAATGGAAAAAGTTGCCAAGAGAATAATTCTTCAAATGTAACAAAGTTTTGCAAGTAAAGCACTGATTTTGTTTAAGAAGTGTGATGTGTAGCCAGGAGGAACAATCATTTTTCAATTTGATTTGGAAGCTCAGTTGCACTGGAGATCATCATCACTGGCAGAGAACATTGGTGCTTATTGTCCATCTCAGTAACTTCCAAAATCAGGTAGCCTTCCAAACAACCAAAATGGGACTGGCTAAAGGGAGGATGTTTTGTTGTGCACACAAAAGCACTTTGTGTGGTGTCCAGGGATGACTTCAATCCCTTCCTTTTTCTTTATTTGTTATATATATGTTATCCCACAACAAGTGTAATTTGAAATTGGCACTGCCTTTTCATCTTTAGAAGTAGTGAGGCTTTCTTGGCTGTGAATGCCGGTGTAGTTGTAATTCTTTGCGATTTGTACTAAGCACATTTCTACAAAGTTTTTCCTAAGAGGTAAAGGGAGTTTTGTTTTTGTTTTTGAAACCCACGCACTGCTTGCTTTTCTATGGTGCTTATGAGCTTGCTTTGTTTTAGCATTTAAGCTTCAATTCAGTGGGAATGCTTCCCACCAAAGCAACAGGAATGAACAATTATCTCGACTACTGTGAGAAACATTTTACAGAGGCTTGTATATTCCAAACCGATGTTTTAATTCTCATGGAAAACTGTCCAGTAGGGTTCCATAGTCTAAAAATGCTACGACTTTTATACAAAACAAGCTTTTTTTGTTGTCTTGTTGCCCTGCAGAGTTTCTTGGCAGGAAAACCGTTCTGTGTTCAGTAGGGATAGTTAAAAATATTACAGATTGGAACTTCAGGCCAGATTTTGAACTGCTTTATGTTTATATCTCATAGAGGAAATGTATTGTGTTTGGGGTTTGACAGTATAGTGGAAAACTATACTCAGGTACAGGAGATTGCAGAGAAATTTCCTTAACCATAAGGCAAAATGAAAGTCTCAATTTGCTGCTTCATATTGTATGGAATTCAGTAGTGAAAATACATAGAACAGCTGCCTTTTGTTGTGCTAATTCTGCTGGAATTTGTCACTGAGACATTATTACAAACTGGTCCTGAATATGCTTTAACAACTCCCTCTCTGCCCATACCAGCCAGTGAGAAGAAACCATTCCCTACAACTGAGTAGGAAAAAAAAACAGTGACTGTTTGGGGGACCAGAATTTTCTGTGCTGCATATCAGCCTTCCTAATTCACTGCTCTGCTTCTCTTCTGCCAACAGGCAGAGTGCATGGCACGGCTTGCTGCTTGGTTCATGAGGGAGGACTGGAGTGGTGTTTGTCAGATTACGAGTTTTGGCTGTTGATGGTGGGCAATTGAGGCTCTTCACTGCTGGAAGTGGAGCAAGGAGGAGCAGAACAGCCCATGCAATTCACAGCCTGTATTATTATAGCAAAGGGAAACTGGTGGCAAGTGGAAGTCACATGCCAGGCTGTAAGATGCGATGGAGAATTACAGACTTGCCACCTATTCTGTCATCTCTGTTGCCAGGGTAGTAACACCTGCCTGATGGCCAGGCATACATTTAGGGATTGTGACCTCTTAAACTGCCCAGGAATTGTGGAGTTTAGCTGGCTATCTGTGATACTGGCCACAACAAGATATTAAATGTGATTTTGCAATTAGAATGTTTTGCCCTCCTGAAATCAGTAGCAAATTTCCTATGGGATTTGATGCAACCCAGAATTTTGTCCTGCAAAAGGGAACTGTGATTAAGCAGTGGACTTCAAAAATATTCAAAAGTGGTATGTCATGCAGGAGGAAAAGAGGACTCTAATGACTTTTATTTCAATCCTTCCAAAAGCAGAGAGACCCTATACTAGTGCTTCATCCTTTATATGCTACATCAGTATTGCACAGAATATCAAACAGAAACTTCCAGGAGCATTTAAATATACAAGCATTTGCCTGTGTGCACATTGTAAATTGTTTGTTCAAAAGAAGATACGTTTGTCATTACCTTAGGCTAAACCAAATTGCAGAGTAGAGTAATTTATTACAAACATGGTATTTTGTGGCTGTTAAACTCATTTACCAGCTAATCTGGAAAGCAAGTTCTGTGATTGCACACGTGGTTATTTACAAAGGTCTTCGCGTAGGAAACAGTATTGAGAAGGTAACTAGTAAGGGCTGAGTAGTACTGGTTGTGAATCAATATGAGTGGTTAAATAATGGGTGAAGTTAAATTAGTGGGGCCTCTCTAATTTAATCTCATCTTCCAATAAAAGAGATGCCTAACTATAACTTCAACTACCAGAACAAACTACTTTATACTCTGAAAAGACATTTCCTAATCATTTAATCTGCATTCAGATGAAAAGACACTTGCCTTATTATTTTTAATTCCTTCATAAATTTGGAATGATATTGCTTTCATGACCTTGTTATAATTAGCAGTAGCTATTCCTTGTTAATGAGCTATTACCTGCAAATCCATATAATCCATCTGACAAGCTGACAGCCTGACTAATTAACAAGGTTTGACCAGTGTCTCAAGCCCTCTGCAAAAGATTTTCTCCTCTGACACTAAAAAATGTTCTCTGAGGTACCGTATATAAATATATCAAATACTGTAAATGGTTTCTGCAAAGACGTTACAAAATCACCCCGCTGAGAAATTTATCTGTGATGTTCATCCAGAATAGCGACTGTTACCTAAAAATCCTATTTTGTACCACTTTTATCTCATGATTAAAACTGCGATAACACTTCTAATACTTACAAATCCCTGGCTATCTATGGCATCATTTCTACGTGGCTTGTAAAAAAAAGGTTTTTGAACAGGGAACACCAAGCTGTCCTGCATGAAGAAGCCTCTAGAGCTCTTCACTAGTGGAAAACACACCTTTGAATGAATTTGTCTGTTTTCAACAAAAACTCTACAGCCTTAGGTTTTAGGGCTGAGTCAGTCAATTCTCCAGAGAGCAGGCATTCCTTGCACTTCAGTGGGGTTTGGATCTGACCCTGACCCTTCTTGTCTGCACAGTACAATCTGGTTCATCTCCACTGACTTGTCTGTACCCATGCAAGTAACGCAAAATCTTTTCCTACTTCTAGGAGGTAATTCTAAAATGGCATTAAGGCAGGTTTTTGTGGGACGATGTTCAGAAGGACTAGGATGTCTTGTAATGTTCCAGCTGCTCTGTATGGATTTATTGACACACAGAACACTACTGTAAAAAGGAAAAGTCACTACCCAAGGTAATTTTCCATCCAACATGCAGCGATCTTCTGCGTAAAACACAGTAATTTTATGTGTATGAAATTCAGCATGCACACACCCCTGCTTCTCAGTTGCTGTGAGAATGAGATTCGTTATTGTTTGCGAAGCCATTAGAAACTGGAAGATTAACTCCATAGAAAAGATGAGGAGGGAATTAGTAATTCTGTCTTCAGAGCAGTGTTCGAATGATGGGAAGTAAATAAAGTGTGGGACGACACAATGAACAAAGGGGAGAAAACAAGCTGTTGAATAGCTGCTCTTTACATGGAGAGCTTTCATCCTGCACGATGCGTGAGGCAGCAGCTTTGTGGAAAACGTATACTGTGTATGTGGAGTTAGGCTGTCTGGTGCTGTAGTTACACAAGGAGGCTGTATTAAGGCTGCAGATCAATCCCAGCTTTCAAGCACACTTGACTTCACACCCTTTGTTTTTCTGTGACTGTGCTTAGTCTGTGTTGTGGCGGAGTCTGGAAGCTCTTCTGTAATGAATCAAGATCCAGTTACAAAAGGTATTGTCCAAACACATAAGAAGATGATGTCCACTACAAAGAATTGACAATATAATGTTCATCTTTCTTTTAAGGTTAGTAATCAAAGTAAAATATAAAAGGAATTAGTTTCAGCTCAAAAGCAGTGACTGTGGGGTTTTTAGGTTCATGAAGAAAGGGAAAATGAAGCTCCCGGAGAGCTTCGTTTCACAGGCAGCTGTAGTAAAGCTTAAATGGCAGATCTCATTTTGGACATTAAGATGTTTATACAGGGAGAAGAAGCACAGTAGACAAGACTCACAGAAGTGGCAGCAAGGAAGATGTGGGTGTGCAGGCATGGCCTCTTTGGGGAAGCAGCCGGGATGGGTGGGTGCAGCTTCAGGATCACGTGGTAGTAAGAGGCAACAGAAACCTCCGCGAGCATCCCTGGCTTGTTGCCGTACTGATCTGTAGGATGGATGGTTTGATTGCTTCCTCCCCATGGGCATTCCTTGCTCTTTGGTAAAAGGATTTTATTTTTTTCTCCTGCAGAATTCAAAGGAAAATAAAGGGGAGGTTATTTAGATTTCCAGTGATGAGTAACTGACAAATTCAGAGAGATTTCATTAATAGTTCCAACTTTATTTTTCCCTTGGGGAAAGTTCATTCATCTCTATCTACTGTTTAAGAAAAGATTTTCGTTCTGATTGAAAAGGAGAAGCCCCCAACTTTCTTAACCCTGTTTTCTCACTGCTGTTTCACTTTATACCTGTTACTCTATTTTAATGCAGAGAAATCTGCAAAATTCTCTACTGTGGTAACTTCTTAATTTTTTTATTTCTAGAGGAGAAACTTTTTGACAGAGTTTTGATTGTGGCACATTCCTTCCCTTGTTAAACTGGCTGCAGACATCTTTAGCTACTTGATCATCTTTATTTGATGAGGGGCGTTCTCACCACAGGAATAAATAACCCTATGCTACAACCCTGCACCAACTAGGAACTCTTCTATTGTAGCAGTATCTGTGCAAAATCCCCACCACAGTTGATGATTTCTTTTATCTCTGTCCAGATAGTTGTGGTGTAGCCCATGTCCAGAAATGAGGTGACCTCAGTTTATTACAGTTTAGTCCTGTACCGTATCACCAGCAGCATTTATGTTGAAGCAACTGGCCTGATATAGGACTCTTGAGGTAGAGGAATCAGTTTTTGCAGTGAGACATAGCCCAAGGCCTCTGTTTAGCAGGACTTTTTAAGCACGCAAGTACTCCATTGATGTTGGCACTTAAATTTACCCACTTTTAAGCACTCTGGTGAACAGGAACTTCAGGGGAAGCTGTTCTTGTATGGAATAGAAATCACATGAAACCCTGAACAGAAGGTATCAGCAAAAGCATTTGCAACTTTTAAAGCGTTTCTGTTGTTGTTTTTTTATTGTTTGCCCCTGGGAAGGTCTTCAGCAAAGTGTTTGGGCTTTTGGACTGAATAACGCTCTGACCTTGTGCAAACTGGATGCTGCCCTTGCTATCTGATGTTGGGAGGGCTTCATTTTGGGACGCTACATCATTCAAGAATTTTCGGTCTTAGCGTAGACATAATAAATGGCCCGTGTTTGAAGGAAGAAAATGAGGAACAGCACCTGGGACTCTGTGGGCTCTCCACAGATGCCGCTTTAGCACAGCGGTGCGTCCTGTGTCAAGAACGTGGAGCTAAACACATAGCAGCTGTCAGCCTGCAGAGCGAGCAGCGGGAGCGTGTTTCTCTGCAGGAACCGCTCTGTCCGTGCTCCCTTGGACTCCGAGCGTTGCAAATGACGTGCAGATTAACCTGAATGCAAGCGATGTCAGCTCACTGCTGATGGAGGGAAGAGGCAACAAACCTGTCTTTTGCTGGTGATTTCCAAGAGGTAGAAAGCACACTTAAAGTACTACTAGTTTATTGGAATATATTGTGGGATGGATGAATTTCCCCTCATGACAGGGGACAGCAAGATGAATGAGAGACTTGCCACTGATGGCTACTAGGACACTTCTTGGATAAATATGCCATTAATCTTCTCACAAAGCACATGTCTATTGTAAAGCACCAGCCATGTCAGCCTAGGAATACCATCAAAATCTAGGCAGTAAAAACTCCGAGAGACAAGCAGGCTCTGGTTCTAGCGTGGTTTCCACCTTCAGCTGCACCCGCCTACTTGGTGAGTTATTGTTATTGTATATGTAAGTAACTCTCCGCAGACAATTTACATCTTAACCAATGCAGCACATTTGCTTCATGACAGCTTTAGCACCCTGATTGCATATAATCTGCTCAGGCCGTAGGGGAGAACTGCTTCCCTTCTTATTCCCTCATCACTCACACATGCCCCTCCTGTCTCTCGCCCTCCTCCAAGCACAGGAAGCAGGAGAGGAGGCGAGGGCAAGCAGCACTCACCCCTCTCATCCTTGGCTTGTTAGGAAGGTGTCCTAGATTCATGGCATGACTTCGAGGAACCGCAGGACCCACATAGGATAACCTAACTCTACTTTGTCCTAGAGTTTTAGTCCTCAACCAGCTCCTTCCATTTAGGGGCTTTCTGGGGTGCTCCGTTCTTCCCCAATGCAAGGTCACTCTCCAAGGAGGTACTTTGTGTGGCAGTGCTCCCAGCAAGGAACATTGTGGCCATGCCCGTGTGTTTTTCCTAGAGCACTACTGTCTGTTCAGGCAGGACACAACCCTTAGCTTTAAAGCTACATTTAGAAAGGCTGAGGCTAAAGCAGTTTTTACCTAGTCCCTGGGTTCACACTGAGCCAGAGCTGACAGAGCTGGCTCTGCACTGCAGGAATTCAGCGTAACAGTGCCGCCGGTATATCACCATTTACTCAGTCCAGGAGTGATTAGCTGTGTAATAGCCCAGAACTCCAGGAGGGCTTGTCCTGCAGAAGGCTTAAGGCATCCACTTTAAAAATTACAGAAAAAATATGAAACAAAACTTAGTATTCTTTCAGGCAGCAAAATGTGTATCAAAGATACCTGGATTTAGGCTCTAGAGAACACATGATTTAGTCTCTATACAAATAATTACAGTCTAGTAAATTTGAGCACAACTAAATAGGTGATAATAAGGGAGATTAGTATGTGAATAAATTTTAAGCCACCAGGAAAATTAATTTCTGTCTTGTCACAAGCTGACTTCTGTGTGTGTGACAAGATCAGAAATATTTTGTAATTATTATGCATCTATTACATAAGCAGGGAGAATGATCATTGTCAAAGCTAGATTCAGTTGTGTGATAATATATGCTGTTACTGGCATTTATCTGCAATTGATTGGTCATGTTCTCAGGTGATAAACGTATTCTGTTCCTAGACACTATTATGAAGAGGTTCAGCATGTCAGAACAGGTTGGGACAGAGGCTGGTAGGGTATGACCATCAGCAGCTGTGAACGCAGTACAACCTGTGGCTTGGGAAGTCCTTATAATGCTGATTGCCAAAAGGATGGAGTGTGTTTCGGGGGAAGGATGGTTGTTTTCCTTTGGCATTCATCCCAGTCACCGTCAGAGAAAAGATAGGAGGATAGATGAACTTCTGGCCTGATCCAGTATGGCTGGTTTTATGTTGCAAGGGTATTGTTAATTATTCAAGAGCAAAGGAGAATGTCTTTAGGATAGTATGGCATCAGTGAAAAGTGGTAATAGACTTGGACAACTGCATGGGTTTTGACTGAGGTGCTGCTGATTTAATAAACTATTGAGACCTGATGGAGTTCGCTGTCACTCCAAGCACACTTTTAAATTGTGGCTTTAATTTTGGAGTAAGATCTCTCCAGGCTGAGAGCTGCACGCCATATCATTTGTTAGCAAATAATTATGTGTACTAGTATGCACATCTGTGAAGAAGCTGACGTGAAAGTGAAAGATGGCGAAGGCTTTAAGAGCATTAATGAGTTGGAAACAGGTCAGCAATAGAGTCGTGGCTCGTTAAAGATGTCCTCTTGGTTCAGAGTAATTACCAGTGTACGCTGGGCTGACATTCTCAGAGCGGTGCAGCAGACGCAGATGAACTGCAGACGTAGAAATGAATCACAAAATATCCACTACCTTCTGCTGCCAGGAGGAGAATGAGGAAATATCCCCTTTTAGAATTACCAGCCAAAATGATTTTTTAATATTTGCACAGCCTTTTAAAATGTAACCCTCCTCTTTAAGAATTGGTTCGTCTATGTGATCATCAGGTTTGTGAAATAATATTGGGCTAGACCCTCAGCTAGTGTAAGTCACAGAGAATTGTCTGTATAGGGCGAATGGGAATCCTTCCCATTAATCTTACTGCTCTGCTAAGAAAGCAGCTATATCATTCTAGACCTTCCCTCAGGCCAAAACTGCCAAGGGAACTCTGAAAAAGGGTCAATTTGCAGATAAGCAGGTCTTCTTTCAAGCCTGGACACCATTTCTCTGTGTGTTTATTTCTCTTCTTAAACAACCAAAAAAAGAAAAAGAAATTATTTGAGGGAGGTGGAATCCACAAACGTTCTGTTAAAAGTCTACATAGGTCCCCTGGGTTTTATTCTTTTCCTCTAAATTAAGATGTAGGTCATTTTGCATCATTGAGATAAGTATATCACATAGACAATATCTGCTGGGAGCAGTTTTCACTAGAAATTGACCCAGCCATGCAAGTTCTGATTTATCTGGGTATTTTTTGTGCAAGTAATCCCATCCATAGGCTCACAGAGCTTCAAGAGACGGAATCATTAGATGATTTCATCTCATGTGCATTGTGGGCAATTAAATTTTCAGTCACCTCCTGTGTTGAGCCCAACACAGCGTATCGTAAAGACTTGTATAGTTGAAGAAGACAACTTGCCTTGCTCTCAAGGTGTGGAGAGCTGTTTCCTGGAGTCACCTCTTCCAATTACTGTTTAGATTCACTGTTTCAGATTGGTGCTTTATTTGCCATTAAAACTTTCCTGGCTTCCCCTTTCAGTTCTTGAAATGCTTTTTCTGCTGTACTAAGAAATCATAGAATCATAGAATAATTAAGGCTGGAAAAGCCCTCTTGGATCATCGAGTCCAGCCTATGACCTACCACCACCACTCAGCTAACCGTGCCACCAAGTGTGGCATCCAGTCTTTTTTTAAACACCTCCAGGGACGGCGACTCCACCACCTCCCTGGGCAGCCCATTCCAATGTTTTATCCTCCTTTCTGTGAGGATCTTCCACTGTCTTGCATTTCTTCCCAGTGAAATCCTTGTAGCCTGTAATGTTGCCACTTTTCAGTCGTCTTGCTGACAAACTGAATATACTGGTACTTGAATTCTTCCTCTAAGGCCTCTCCCTGGTCGTCCCAGGGGTTCTGCTTGCATCCCTTTCTCAGCTGGTGGGAAGACCAGCATGACAAGACAGTGACTGTAATACATCTAGCTGCGTAATTAAGGAAATTGTCACAGAATTGTGACCGAAGATGGTAAACTGAGGATTTGGCTAAGCAGGTAAAATAGCATTGGCTATGAATTCCTATCAGATATGTTGGGAGCTGGACTGTGCCTTTGCACAGGCGCGAAGAGAAGTGTTGTTCAGCACTGGATGCTGCCAAATAGTTTAGTTGAATTTGCTGCAGTCAGCCAGTCCACATTTGGCATGCAAAGAAATTGCGCACAACTTGCTGAAATGTAATCACTGAGTCACATCATTGAGTGCTTAATCTCTAGGAAAGTTAACTTTTTCGGCACAGGGTGGATCACATCAGCAGGATTCTTTCTTACTTATTCCCAGGCGGTGCCGATACCTTCTGCTCCTCTTGCGAGCGATTGTGGGCGATGCTGTAGGAGCTGCTTTGATGTCATATTACATTGCTTTTACACCCACATCAAAAATGCAAAAGCACAGCTTGTTTACCGTAGCTCAACAAAGGGGCAGGTACACTTAAATCAAAGACCTTGCCAATACCAACATCTGAGTGTGTAGGCTTCGTTATTAGACAGATCCTTGGGGGCTTTAAAACATGGTGCCATCTAATAAAATCCTCAGGCACCACAAATGAGGCTATTCCCTTTACTGTACTTGGCAGGAATCTGTTAAACTAGCAGCTCTTCCTTTGGCAGCTGTGCTGGTAGGAATAAAATGAAAAGGTTGTGCCAGTATTTGCTGACCGCCCTGCTGCATTCGCAGGCAGAGTTAAAGTCATTTCTTGACGTGCCTTCTGTGGCAGTCAGGCTCCTGCTCAGCGTTCTAATTTCCTTGATGGCCTCTTCCCAATGTGTGATGTTCCTTTGAAACATCGCTATTTATTCATTTGACAGTTGCAATGACAGTGACAAGGAAAGAGAACAAGCGGCTGTAGCTTCACAAAAGTAAGTTGGAAGTGACAAAATCAAAGTCCTTGCTGAGTTTTGAATCTTCAGCTCTCTGTTCTACCCCGAGAATTACGGGGGTTTTCCCCATCTGAAGACCCCCGAAGTGACTTTGTGTATTTGGGTCATGTACATTAGAAGATCATCTTCCGTCCTTCAACATTTATAGTTATTGCTTTTCTGACAAATCAGTGAGGAAATGGGAAGACTCTATAGCCTGTAAGGCAACAGTGGTATTTTTGCTTCAGTCACTTGATTTGACATTTGTTTTTCAGAGACTCTGTCCAGAAAAGCACCCCTGCTCCTCCCCTTAGCCTCTTTTGACTCCAAGTTGAGCTTCTCACCTGTATTTCTGTTTGCTGTCTTTGATACCTCTAAATCATAACCCTGAAACTGAGAATAGGCCTAATGGACGAGTTTCCTCTTTGTGATTTTGCTTTGGATCTGAAAGGCAATAAAGAAGATTTTCTAAATCCCTTCTTATCTCTGTCACTTAAAGCCACTCTCAAGCTAGCAATGCAGAGCTCTAGCAATTAAACCCCAGGCAGATTTTGTGATGATCTTCAGCATCCATGGGCGTTCACTCTTCTGCAAACCTCCTCCGGGCTATTCAGACTAAAACCGAAGCACTTACATGGAAGAAGATGGGGAGGGAATGAGGTGACTGAGCAGGTGTGACTTACACAACTATAAAGAGTCACGGGAGACCTTTCATCTTGTTGCTCACTCTTGGAACTTGTGGAGTTTTAACAACTGAAATGGAAGCAAAGGCTTCTAAACGTCGTTGAGAGGTTTGTGTATCAGGTTTCTGTTCACCTGCAGTTGGATGGTCATTATCTGCTTTCAAAACACTGGCAGCTAAGCTGGCTAATGCGTCTCCTTTTTTAAGAGAAGAAAAGGAAATCAAGCTACATTTCCTACATTCTTAAATCCTTTTGAGGATTCTGTTCTTAGGCTTGGACCCTGATGAAATGCAGGATTTTCGAAGTCCTAGCAGTTTAGAAATAGGAAAGCAGTTACAATTTAACAAGTAGCCAAATTGGAAGAAAATACAGGTGATGTCACAGACAACTTTGTGCTCCTCAAACCCTTCCTGCCAGGGAGGCAACAGGGGTTTAAAACGACACTTGCCAGTTGTGTGACAAAAAAAAATCCCCAAGCATTTTCCTTCATGTGGGTGGTGGTAGTGTTCCGATCACAAAGGTCAGTTCTGAAGATGCAAACAATTGGATGAGACATGCTGTGCTTTCCAAAACTTCTTTATAGGTCAGAAGGATTAGTTCAGGACACTAACACAAACAGATCTGATGTTATGATGTCTTTTGCAAAACCAGCAATTCAGATTTCTCTTTTTCTTCTGTCCCCTGGTGATTGACCTTGTCAATTTTCTTATTAAGTTGGCTCCTGAAGCACTTGTTAAGGAAGTCGGCTGCTGAGTGCTGCTGGTGCCTCCTCGTGTATCCCAAAAAGAACATGTACAAGCTTATGATGGTACTGAGATAATCATAGTAACGATGGGTCCAAACCACAGCAGGGATGGGACTCTGGAGCAGCTGTGAAGTCAGTAGGAGATTTGTACACCTCTTGAGGGTACGGATAGCCCATAGATGATAGGGAAGTAAAAACAGTGGGGCTATC
>WEIS01028386.1:35413-46147 GCA_013389965.1 Todus mexicanus
TGAGTGCATAAATTCCAAGGGAACTGTCAATAAGAGCGTCAGTGCACCCTTACTAATAGCTTGCTAATTGTTTGCTGGTTCCTATTGATCTTTAAATTGCATAAAGTCAAGATCAATTTCCTGAGTAATGCCTCTGACATTTGTAGGCAGTACCCAATGTAATAATTGATCTTAGGTCATCTTGTCTGGGACTGACAACATTGTAAATGTCCACTGATCAATACATTCCCAAATAGTGCTTTAGTGATACCTTTCGGAAGAAGCTGTGTATCTCATAGAAGCTACATGCATGGCAGAAGCTTTTCTGAAAGAGCAGAAAGAAGGGCTCTCTTTACCTTCTCTGACACTTACACGTACCCATTGTAGAGTTTGGGCTTTTCCCTGGGCGTATAAGAAATGCAGTGCCTGTATTGAAGAACTGGAGTCTTCTAGGAGAACAGTCCTGTGAGAATTCTGATGAAGTATCTTCAAAAAAACCAGACTTTGCTGTTTGGATTGGATAGTTAATTGCATTACACTTCAGTGTGGGTTGTTGGTGGCATTTTTCCTGACCAACACTGTCTCTGGATGAATTCCCCTAGGACTTCCTCATCCTCAGCCATCCGGCATGGCAAAAGAGGGAGGGATCAGTCATCATTCCTTCCTTAGAGCTATTCCCCAGCCCCAGGCTGATAGCACCTGATCTATTCCTCTGCCAGCTGAACTTCCTTGAATTGAAAGGAGCTGAAATACTTATTATTCTTTTCTACTATTGCCAACCCAAAGAGTTAAAAGAAAGCAGAAATCAGGCTCCAAAATTACATGTGATAGTTTTAAAACATATACAAATGCCAGAATGAACTTCAGGCATTATTGGGCACTTCTTCATACTTGAATTAGATCATTGAACTTCAATTTTCTCTGTAACCATCAGGATAAAACTTACCATTCTCCTCTAGACCCATGCCACAAGGAGGCAAAGCATTCAGGTGCCAGCCTATGAAAAGCCTTATACAGCAGGATCCCCCGATACGATTGCAAGGGTGGGCATTGGCACTTCTCCATCTTCTGAAGCTCTTCAACAGAGTATGATTTAAAGCAAAATTGTTTATGCCCTTCCACTCAAGCTTGTCCCCAGCTCTAGCTGGGTTGGTAAGGTGGGCGAAGGAGGGGGTACATGTCCAAGATACCTAAGAGCACGAAGGGAGGATCTAGGCATGGTGCTGTCCCAGACCACTTCTCCCACTTTCTCTTTGCTTTTTTAGGGTTTTGGTTTTTTTCAACTAATGGGAGAAGTTCAATAATATTTGCAAATTAAAAAATGACTCCAGCCTGCCCTGTGTGTTCTTATTAATCACAATCTGTAGTGTAAACTCAATCAGATGCTGTTCCTTTAGCAGAAAGTTCTTCTGGTTTGAGAGGGAAGCTTTGGGGTGCACTGAGGGACAGGATCTTGGCTCTCAAG
Source organism: Todus mexicanus (assembly GCA_013389965.1). Lineage (NCBI taxonomy): Eukaryota > Metazoa > Chordata > Aves > Coraciiformes > Todidae > Todus > Todus mexicanus. Next base: position 36,858 of record WEIS01028386.1, read on the forward strand.
TCTCCACTTATTTTTTTTCAGTCCTCTTTGAAGTTCTTCTGCCTTGTGTCTTTCTAGCAGTAAATACCAAAGGCTAGTGTGGGCTTGGGCTGATATAATTAAGATAAGCGATAGGCAGTTGTCTGCTGAGCAGCCTCCTGCTCCCTGAGGTCACAAAGTAACCTTAGCAGCAGCCTGCACTTCACTGCCACTGCCTGATTGACTGTCTGCAGCTATCCCTTCTAATCCGTTCTGTCATTTGAATAACCTTGCTGAAGCCAACAGATTTAATCGTGTCTAGCCTACCTCAGTATACTGCTTGCACTTGTCCTCTTGGGGTCAGCACTATGGAGATTGGGGTCCAAAAAGAATCCCATAGTACGGAGATTGAAATCCACCTGCCCACAAGTGGAAGGTGTCTGCTGAGATAAGTTTATGTGAAAATTTTACACCAGCTATGAAGAACACGGTAGCAATGCACTGGCTCTCTGCAAGCTTCCTGAAGTGGTTGAATAATAGCCATGTGCTCATTGTATACTAAAGTGGGTCAAAACCTATTGAAATAGCTTGTTTTCCTCCATCTCATGCAAAGAGAAGGAAACCTCAAATCAGTGGTGATTTGCACATAGGCCATGTTCTGTAAATGAGAACGTTTTTTCTACATGCCTTTTAAAGTCCTGGATGAGGCTGTATTAGAATTCTGCACATCCCACACCAGCACACGGTTACAGAATCAGAGCCTGGCATTCTGACTCCTCATTTTCACATAAGTGTTGCTGCTGTACATAACAGAAGGCACGACTGCATCAAAAAATACAAAGCTAACTTACTTGGACTTAAAAACCTACCTCTGGGAAATGCTGGAGTGACAGGAATTAGACATCCTGCAAAAGCACTAAAATCCTTCTATTTTCCTGTTGTCTTCCTTTCTTAAAAGCAAATTAGATTTCAAAAACCACAGATCATTATAACTGGTCACTGGCTTTCAATTTTGACTGGACAACCATAGCTACTTGAATTGTTAGCAAGGGCTCTGACAAACAGGAGTAGATAATATACGGAAAATTGCCCCAGCAAGAAGTTAACAGATATTAAAGATAACTACGAAAGATCGTATGTGCTCTGGTGACCCATGATGTGCAGGATTGGTTTCTCATTACTCCAAGCCAAGTCATGTAGAACTTGCAGTTTGCCCTTTGCCATAATTTATATCCACTAGTGCTCTAAGCAGATTCATAAAAAAATGGCAACCAATCCATATCTATCATGCTTTATGTTTGGGTGAAGAATATGGGTATTACTTGTATTAAGTTTCACGAAATATCTGCTCTTATATTCAAAGTGATAGATGACTCTGCCCAAGCTGGTTTTTTATGGTGGTTTGAGGATAGTGTACAGAAGGAGGAGGCGCTAAAGGAGAAAAGGGAAGGATGTTGGGTATGATTTTTATCTTACTGGGGACAAAGAAGCCATAAACGCTCCTTGCCCTGGGGCAAGTATGTGCAAGAGACTTTCCAGCATAGCCAGAGCTATCTATAATAGGACAATATTTCCTGCAAGGCTTCTTAAACGCATTTTGCCAAAGTAAATCGATCCTGACAGAAGCCTTCCTGTCACTGCTATATTGTCCCTTGAACAGAGCCTGCCAGCTCTGCTGAGATTTCCCAGATTTATAAATCTCTGCTGAGGACTGGACAGAGTCTTTGTGATATTAGATGTCCAAGTGCGTAGCTGTACCTCTCTTCCAAAGTATATTTACTATCGAATACAGGGACTGCAGATAGCATATAGCTTCCTAATCACTACTTTAAAACCATAACTTTGTCACAGAAGTATTTTCTCCAGGAAGTGATAAAATAAGTCAGAAGGTTTGCATTTGAACACCTTATTAATCTGGCATTGTTCTTCCCTTTTCAAAAACTTCAGTGCATACACAGCCAGCACTTCAAAAATCTGCAAGCCCTGAAGAGGATGGTACAGATGCATTACTTGCAAGCTTCCTAAAATGAGAAGTCATAGGGCTGGAAACAGGTGCTGATCTCTGTAATGGTGCCAAGGAGCACACGAGGCTATCAAACCAGTCTGTGGAGGAGGAGGAGGGAGGATAGCTGCTGAGGGAACACTCTGCTCCCTTTGTGTCTTCAGTTTTACACCACAGCTTTTCTGAGCAGTGGATGAGAGATTGCAGAGCGTTTCCCATTCCCAGATACACAGATATTCAGCCTCTTTCCAAATGCACTCTCACCAAAGTGCAAGTTAATGGGGGCAGCATAAGGATCAGTCAGAACACCATTATGAGCGGGGATGGGGATGGTGACCCATTCTGGCCTTAAAATCCTATGACGCCTGCAGAAGGCCCAGTGCAGCCTAACATCAGAGCAAACCAGCATTAGATAAGTGAACTCAGGCTGTTAAAACAACACATTAAATAGGAGAGAGGTTCAATTTCCAGCCTGAATTGTATCAGTTTAGGGAGGCAACACACTATGTGGTAGGATCACAGAATTGTTGATGTTGGAAGGGATGTCAAAGATCATCTAGTTCCAACCCCCCTGCCATGGGCGGGGACACCTCCCACTAGATGAGGTTGCTCAGAGCCCCGTCCAGCCTGGCCTTAAAAACTTCCAGGGATGGGGCTCCTACCACTTCCCTGGGCAACCTGTGCCAGTGCCTCACCACCCTGATGGTGAAGAATTTCTTTGTAATGTCTAATATGAATCTATCCAGCTCTAGTTTTGCTTCATTCCCCCTAGTCTTACCACTACTTAACATCCTAAAAAGTCCCTGCCCAGCTTTCTTGTAGGCACCCTTGAGATACTGAAAGGCCACAATAAGGTCTTCTTGGAGCTTTCTCTTCTCCAGACTGAATAACCCCAACTCTCTCAGTCTGTTTTCGTAGGAGAGGTTCTCCAGCCCTCGTGATAGGGGCTCCAGAACTGGACGCAGTTCTCCAGGTGACTGGACTCAGTACTCCAGGTAGATTCCTGCAGATTTCTGAGAGCACTTTTTTTTTTTTTTTATCAACCTGAGCATCAGTACGCTCAATTCTTGTTCTCTGCCCATTGTGTAAGTTGACAGACTGTTGCCCTTATTGCCATTTTACACCATGATGTGGAGAGAATTCAGGTCAGCGTCCTATAAAATGCAGCAGTAATAGGGTTGCTCTATCTAGTTATTTAAGGAAGTAAGTAAAGCAACATGCAACATCGATGAGTGTCCTAGCACTGCTGACATTGGGAATGCACAGAACAACCCACTTTTGGCACAAATAAAGCTCAAATTTGTGTTTTCTTGCAAAATACAAAATGGATAAATAAATCACTACGTGTTTTTTCATATAAACACTCACTATCCAGTACCCTAATCTGGCAAAATGTGTGTCTTTGAAGGTAATCATCAAATCTTCTGCAGCATGGCTATCAGCTTTGAATAGCGGCTGGAGTGAGACTTTTCTCATGTAATTTTATCCTTTTTTATAATAAAAAAATAAATTTCTGCAAGGCCTCATTTAAAGAATTGAGGGATTTATTAGCTAAATTAACTGTGTTCTGCCCTGGGATAAGAGCTCGAGTTTCCTTGGGATCAGAAGCAAAGAATGGCGCATTGTTCTGCCAGATTAAGGCAGAAGTACAAGGCCAAGTCCTCTGAGGCTGGACCTCTTGCTCTAAGGAGAGAGTACATTTCATAGAGTAGGTAGATGCTCTTTTGCAGAACCTCCCACAATGGTGCTGGAACTTGCTTTTCCTCATTACCTTTTAAAGCAGCTGTTAGAAGCAGCCCATGGACCATCGGACCTCTTGGGCATCAAGAAATGTGACAAGATGAACCAGCAGTGATGATAATATGCTGGTGCCTCAGTAGTGTGCTTGGTATTCTCTGGTTTCTAATGACAGCTGTTTCCACAGCCCTTGAAGTTACTGATTTCTGCAGCACCTTGGCCTTTCTTCTTCTTTCTTCGTGCTTGGTAGAATTGTTAAACAAGAATGAGACATCCTAAGTTCCTTCATCCCCTCTTGGTTTATGGTTAAGAGCACTTACCAGCTGCTTCCAAGCCTGGATATGTCCTGGATATTTCCTCGGGCTGTGACTTGCAAGCAAATCCCTACCTGCTTGCTGAGACGCTGTGAGGAACCCTTCCAAAACTTCGTCAACAGTTTGAACAAGGAAGGTCTCTGGTGAAAAGCAAGGAGATGTAGAAACATTGGGTAAAGTAAAGACAGTGTCCCACAAGAAAGCCTGCTCGCTTTTGTCTTCCTTCTCTGTCCCATAGCCAAATGACTGTAGGGATGGATCAGATGTTTTGTGCTCTGATGCTTTCTGAAGTGCCCTTGAACACGTGCTGTGTCTTCAGACCCACATCCTGAGATGCCTCTTTTAATACTTTAAAATTTTAAATACAATCAGCACAAAATGGAGTTTTGGCTAAGCAACCCCCAATTCAAGAAGGGAGCAGCTTGATTTAGCCTGCCTGGGTCAGGACTGCGATTCCAATTCCCAGCACTAGTCACAAGCTTTTAAAATTTAAGCATTCCTTGTACTGACAAATTGCTTTTTAAAGTGAAAATCTAGTATGAGAGCAGCTTGCTGAAGTTCCAGCAGGAGCAGGTGAAAGAAGTGTGTCTTCTGTGTATGCAGCAGAAAAAAATTGAGGGAATAATTTATATCTCCTAATCATTGCTTATCTCAGGCTGCCTGGGGGGTGTGGAGGTGTACCTGGATGTATACCTGAAGAAGATCGTAAGCGCAGAACGATGTTTTTGTGCTGTTCAGGAGGATGCTAGGAAGCTCTCAGGTTGGTTCTTCCTCTATTTGGGAGCAGATTGTCTGGTGGATGAAATTCCAGAGGAAATGAAGGCCAGCAGCAGCATCAGGGGAGTCTGTGTGCTTCTGTAAAGCAGATTCAGGTGCTGAACCTAAAGAATGTGGCCAGCTCTGGGAGAGTGGTTTCCATGGTTAATTTTCTCTTTTGTGTTACTGATTTTTCTTTTCATTATGTTTGAAATTGGGAGCGCTTTGTTCGACATTAGTAGCCAATGGCAATAAGCTGTCAAGATGAGACTTTGCAGAGATATAAGGCAAGGGAAAAGAAGAGGTGTGAGAAATTGAAATGACAAGGTTGTGCTGGTGACCATTGATGTGGAGGAAGGAAATTTTACCTGGTGTGCTTTGATGAGTAGTTAGAAGCGGAGACCACAGTATGCAGGGAAGTCTCTAGAGACCAAGCTGGCATGTGTGGAGCACATCTGGTGTAAAACAAAAGAAAACGGAATAATTTCAGTTTAAAATGAATGTATTTGGGAAGTTGTTATTATTATTCTCTTTTTCAAGATGGAGCCATCTGAGCATATTTTCATTTGGGAGGGACCCAATATCAACTGCTAACTGCATCTGTGTGTCTGCACATGGGAACTACCAGCATGACTCATGGCAGCTCCATCTGTCACCTGAGAACACAGCAGGTCTCACTCCTCAGGCTTTTATGTGGAGTCAAATCCACTGAAAGTGGCTACTTTTAAGGTCTTACTATTATTCTGAGTCTGCTTGCAACCAAAAACTTTGTTGCCTCAGTTGTCTTCGTAAGTCTTCTCTTCCTTTCTGTTCAGCCATGGTCACGAAAGGCAAACAGTGTATTTTGCTATTTGGGAGTAAACATGCGTTTTCATTTTAAGAAAATACTTTGCAATCACTGAAAAAGCCGACTTTTTCCAGAAATCTAGCATATTGAAAATGGAAAGATTATGGGGCTGTGGGGAAGTTAAGGGGGTTTTTTTTGATTGAGCTAAAATACGTCACATCATGCTCCGGAGTAATTTATATCCTTGTGCTTTGGAGTTTCTCTCAGTTACCTCAGCCCATGTTTTGTACGTTGAGGGACATATTAGAACAACTGTGCAAAAACCTGCCCTGTACATGGGGTAGACGAAGAAAGAGACTGAGGGAGAGAAGCTGGACGTGTCTGGATAGCTGGATACACACCACCAGGCATCTGTGGTACCTGCTGCAGCTGGGTGCAGCTTCGGTGCAGTCCACCAGCCCTTGGCAAAGCTGTCAGCCCAGCAGATAAGCCTTGCGTACACCCTGCCAGATATTCAGGGTTCACTGCACATGATCAGAGCCTTTGAACCAGGCCTGGTTCACACAAAAGACAGGTGACCGTTAGGGTTGGTAAAATCTGCATAGTAAACGCCACTCCTGAAGTGCTTCAGAGCGGCTGGGAACTGAAGAAGTTAAAACACAGCCAAAAGCAGGCCAGCAACCTTCTGTGGGACCATTCACACTCCTTTGATTGCTTTTGGGTTTGAGGTTACATAAACCTTGTCTTCATTTAGTCCAAAGTGAAAATTCCTTTCTGTGAAATAGACTTTCCCCAGGCACTGGTGAAGCTCACGGCCTCAAATTAGGTGGAAGTGGCACTCTGTGGCTCTGCATTTGTTTCTCTGCACAGCAGTGCGTGTCACCCTGGCTTTTACTTCATTTCCATTTGAGCAAGCAAAAAGCACCATCATACAGGCTCCGAGCAGCTTGCAGATGACTCGACATGACAAAAGCAAAGTGCAGGGTGCCAGCAATCAGTAGCTCTCACAAACTGCCTGTCACGTTGTCCTCTCCTTTGCATCTAAAGCCAACCAAAAAAGTGGCAGTATGAGGGAGTGAGGCTGGTTAGGACCCCGTGGGTCCTGTACACCCCTTCTCCCAGCGAGGCAAGCCTAATTCAGCAGTGGGTGTGCACAATGGGGCTGAGATTTCTTTAAGAAAAGCCACGTTAACTCGAGTGCCTGCCAAGCATGGCAGCAGCACAGGTAGTCTGGGATCCATGGGTTGGGCAGTGCAAGCTGTGGAGATGGGAAGCAGGAGGTGGCGGCTGGACCAAGGACCATCCACCACCCCAGGCTGCTCCAAGGTTGTGCCAGCCCCGTGGGCCGCTACCTGTCACTTGTATTCTCCCAGTTGGATCTTTCACCACCCAAAAGGCTCATTCCCTGTCTCCTCACGTGTCTGTGCCCGACACAAGGGAAGTGTTCACCAGTGCTGAGGTTTAATTTCTTCTGTCATTGAAATGCTCTTTTACTACTCTGCTATTTGAAGCTGTCTCTCTGAAGCAGGCTTCTGAAAGAGAGATTGCTCTTTGCCTTCCACAGCTGTCCCCAGGAAGCTGTTACGTACCCTCTGTAATCTCAGCGAATGCAGCACTGTGTACACCACTGTCAGGTAACTTCACAGGACAGTGACTGGTGACTCTGGAGTGTGGCAGATTGCTCGTTGGGGCTCTGAAAGGGATTTGGGCTGGACCTTTGTATCGGTGAGGGCAAGGGCCCTCTGGAAAAGTGAGCAACTCCAACAGAAAATTTGCAGGGGTCAGTAAATCTAAAAAGGCTGAAAAACTAGTGCTACAGGAGGCTGTACAGAAGTATTTAATGTCTTTTTTGACGGCTGGGAAAATGAGAAACATTCAGCAACTCACTGGAAAAGAAATAAAAAATCCCAACGAATAGAGCTACACTTCTGTACTTTTAAAAGTGGGTTCCATTAGGGGGATGGGAGTGTCTGTGTAGCTAATCTGTTTGGCATTTGGGAATAGAGAGTATTAATTGGTCTGTTTGGCTGATAACTACCCAAGGGATCCTGTTTTTCAGCACACTGAGAAGCAGTAGTGCCATGTTCTGCAGGCGCCTGTGCTCATTCTCTGAGCTGAGCTGTGAGCTTATCCTTAGTGGGAAATGAGAAATGACACAGGTATAAGTGGCACAGAGCACAAATCCATCCTAGCCTTCCCAAGGGTGTGCTGCTTTCAGGTTCTCTTCAACAAGCCTCAAGCCAGCCCTGCTCCCCTGACCAGAGCAACAGCATCCTTCCTTTACCTGTGAAGATTCAGCCTCTTCCCTCGCTGCCCCAACTCCCCCACTCTTTAGGCAGCCCTGCCCACAGTTTGAATTTTGCAGCGTGGGGAGGGTTTCTCAGATACTACATCCTTCCTCGTCTCCCTCCAGGCAGGTTTCTGCTGGAGATGAGTCCACCTGGCAGAGCTGAGATGTGCATCTTGCCCTTTATCTGCCCAACTCAGCAGAGGGAAATGTTACTGAGAAATACTGGTCTGAAATGCAACAGCAGTAGCGTATAAGGCAAAATATTAGAGGCCTTCAGTGAAATTGCAGAGTGCATAAACCGTACCCAAGAAAAGAAGCGTTCTATCCATCACCGAGTCAGCACTGATGTCGTGGTGGACGGGGAAGGGAGTTTGAGGGGAGGAGAGTTCAGTCATGATGATTCCTGACAGACTGACCTAAGTTAAGTCTTTTTCTGAACTCTAGCCCAAGGAAGAAAGAATCAGCTAAGGAAATAATTGTGGTTTTAACAGAGAAATGAAAGGAATTAGTTCAGACACATTGGTTCTTGACAAGGTAGCATAGAAGCTAATTATCAAAAGAAAAGGAAAATTTTACCCAGCCTTTTTGGTCTCTGATACTCAGCAGTCAGCAGAAAAAGACCTAGATGAAAACCTCTCTGACTTCCAAGTGCAACAGTCCTCTCAGAGCAGCTAACAACTCTTCACAGGTGGTACCCAGCACTGGGTACCCTCTGACGGTATTCCTCAGGGTGTCGGAGTGGGAAATAACAGCCAAGTGCTGCTGTGTTCACATCGCCTTGTGCATGGAGCAGTAGTGGCTTTCTTGAATTTGAAAATCCATTCTGGACTACAACGGGGTTTTTCTGTTGCATTTGTCTCTGTTTTATATTGCTACGTGAGCTTTTGAGAACATACGCCGCATCCCTTTAAATATCCTTAAAAGAAGCGTTCACAAGACTTTGGGGGCAGGCGTTTGCCGCAGCCTATTCCGAGCTGCAGGCACAGCTTTATTTAGTGCTCTGTGAGGTAGCAGATGCACATCTCTAAAGGCCACTCCTTTGGTCTTGCTCCTGCGCATCTCTGCGTGGTTAGACCATCTCACTTCCAGATGATCACAGTTACCTGGGTCCTTGCTTCAGTTCGGTGTCAGGAGCTTTCCCAAGGAAGGGAAGAGCAAGTCTGTAACCTTCTCTGGTTAATTCAGAGGGGAAGGCCACAGAAAGGTTTCTGGCACTAGGAAAAAGTTCAAATAACAATCTTGACACTGAAGTGGCTGTGGTTTCACATGAGATCTTGCAGGGAGTGACTTAATTTCCTTCTCAGCACTAGCACAGCTAAGAAAAGAGATAAGCAATAAAGAAGAGCAAAGCTTTTCTCTCAGGAGGGCTTTTTTAAGATCCCACTCTGAGCTCCTAAGATAGTGCCTTATATCCAAACACCGCTGTGGGCAAAGCATGAGGGGGGG
>WEIS01028389.1:0-21281 GCA_013389965.1 Todus mexicanus
TTTTTTTATTGGGTAGCAATTACTCTTAGTATAACTCTCCAATTTGGTGAGGACAGGATGCTAGCTCTGAGTCTCTGCTTCACCTAATAGCTTGAAAAAATAATCCCAGCATGAGCATTATAAAAACATTCTTTTCTGTATTTTCTCTGTCTCCGAGTTTAATAGTTGAATGTATTGGACTTGACCAGAGTAGGTACTCCAGCAGCATCCTGTAAATTGGGTTAAAAATAGTTTTGTGATACCTTCTATCCAAGTTTGAAGCTTTATTTTGAGGCTCAGATGTTCTAAAATAATCAGTTAGAACACGTGGGTTTATTTGCAAGCTGCTCCACATCGCCCTTGCCTTGGAAGCGAGACTGTGAGACACGGAGAGGTCGGAAAGGTGCTGCTTTGTGGAACCACAGCACAAAGACAGTGATCTGAGTATCCAAATACTTCATTCAGCACTTCACAAGCTGAAGAATTAAAAGATCCAACCTATTGAAATGAGTGAGGTTCACTCGGGGCTGGGCTGTTCTAAGGTCTCCCAAGGGCTGGTGGCAGTGGAAGCTGCAGGGCTGGTGGCGCTGGTTCCCCGTGATGCCCCAGGGACTGAGCTGGGATGCTTCTTGCAGAGGAACCCGCGCTGATTCTGACCCGATTTCCACAAATTCAGTTCCAGTTAAACTTCTTTCAATATTTTTGCAAAAAATATTTTTATTTAAAGCACGGCAAAAAATGTGGTTTGGTCAGAATATTTGGCAGGTCAACGCGTACAGCTCCGTGCTAGACCTTCTCTAGCGGACTGAGGGTTCTTGTCTCCTGGACAGCTTGCTGAAAGCACCTCTGTAAACAACCTGATAAAACCAAAAGTAAAGTTTTAATCCACTTTGTTTCTAGAAGCAGAGGCTAAACCCCTGGGGGAAGCAAAGTAGGGTGCACGGAGCAAACGGGCATTGACCCTTAAACACAATTTTGCACGCATGGAGTTGTAATAACAGTTACCACGAGTAACTGCTTGCTCCATTCTGGCGAAAACAAGCAAATAAACTGCCGATGGTGGCTTGAAACTTCGTACAGTGTAATATTCCTGTAATGGAATGCTTTTAGAGAGGAGCAATAAAAATAAATTGAAAACTGCTTTTCGGCTGGCTACAGCTGGCATAAGCACCATCTGAGCAAACAGGATAACACAAAGCTCAACGGAACATCTCCGCTTTTATTACTCAGAAGCGACAGGTCTTATAATAGTGTAAATTCACTTAAAAAATGGACTTTTTTAGAAGCCCTCTGTGTTAATTCTGAGCAGTATAATTACAGGTCTTTTTATGATTTAGGTTAGAGACCAATTAGCTTGCTTCCGAGACTCTTGAAAGCCTCTTCTTCCCCTTCCCGTGCAGGTCTCACTCTGCTCTGAATTTATACACATGAAGCAGTAAAGTGAAATTGTTCATAACCAAGGGAAGTAGCTGTATTTTTGTTGGCTTGGCTTTGCTTTAAGTACATTTTCTGCAAGATGACTGTCATAAGAAATGCAAATTAGCAGCGAGACACTTGCTTTTGTAAACTGGAGTACATAGAAAATGGTTGTGCGGTTCTTGGGAGTCATTATTTTTTAAGCCAGGTCTTCTGTTGGTAAAAATTAGTGACATTCTTTCCCTTCTTTTGCATTTCCCACCATACTTATTGCAGCCCAGTAATGACTCTTCCAGGGTAATGTGGACCCGTCTTGGCAAACCCAGGATGGGCCATGCTCAGAAAGTGTGCAGAAGGAGCATAACCTCGCTGCTTGAACTTGCTCGTGCAGATGGAGCCTTTACTCTTCAGATTTGCTTTTGGAAGGTCATAAAAACTGTGATGCAGCCCAAGGAAAAGACACCTCTACCGCCACGTTCTCCTACCACTTCCTTTACTAAGCAGCTGCATTACACTTTATTTTCCTTGCCTCGTACTTGATAGAAATTGATGATAATCTTAATTCGTATTGTTCTTTGGATTCTAACTAAAGACCACTTCTACATCTACCTTGTGGGATTTGCCTTCTCGCTGCAATGCAGGATTCCCTGGGACTGAATTCTCCGTCTCTTTAACAGCAGCTACACACAACAGCTCTGGACGCGAAGCGACAGATCTGTTATTAATCTGTGACTAAGTAGCCCAGGGGTTCGATAATGTCTTTCTCCTCAAGGTCACCAGTTCAACTATAACACAAGCTGGAAGCTGAAGTTATTACCATTTGATGGCTTTTTGTTAGTCTGTATAAAATTAAGATTGCGCATCTTGCACGCTAATGGACTTTCTCCAGGACGTGTTTTAATGCTGTATGCTGGGAAGAACAACCAGACAAGCAGAATGATGGTGCTTTGCTGGTGAGCAAGCACTTCACTCTTTGCTGGTGGTGCAGAACTGATGTCTGTTGTTCTCTATTTTCAGAGGCATAACGCTGATCTCTGTTCTGCCGCCTTCTCCATAACTTACGTAGTTTCTGCATACGGGCAGGTAATCATGGGTATACTGGCACAATATTTTATAGCGAAACACAAGCTCACTCTGCCTTTCTCTGAGCTGGAGGCTGGATTGTCACAGCTAAACTAATAATTCTACCAGGACACAGGGCTCAGTGATGTGCTGATACACAGCTTCTGGTCATCTGGAAATGCAGGTGGCTTTCACCTGCCTCACTGGTTGTCTCATAGCAGGAACGAAATTTTCTTCTAATGGGATGCCAGTGCTTGCTTGTATCAGACACACCAAGGGAAGGCTCCTAAGGAGACCAAATTTCTCCTCTCTGGGAGCTCCTGGAGCTTGCAGCAGAGCAAAAGCACCATCACGTCTTTGTGATGAGTGGCCAAAGGTGAGCTGGCGGCAGGTGAGCGCGGAGCCTGCCCCTTCCCTTTATTGCTTTTAATCGGGCGTGCAGCTCTGGTGATTTGGTCTCTAATATGTGACAAACATCTGCTCGGTTCCCCATTCCTCAGGCCTGTCTTGTTGCCTTTCTTGTTACGGCAGAGTGATTACAGAGCACTTTGTCAATAATCCAGCAAACCCATCATACGGGCGATCAATGGGAGCTGGTTTTGTCCAAACCTGCCTTCGCTCCACGTCTGAAGGATGCCAAGGGGAGGGATGTTGCTTTGCCACTTGTCAGGAGGCATTACCCTTACAGATACTCCTCTGTTTCTTTTGTCTTTATACAACCTATTGTTACTGATCGGTATCTGGGAGCTCTGCACACAAAGAAACCACCCCCCACCCCAAGTCCGCTCCTGCTCGACCATCAGGTCATTAAGTGATTAGGACATTGGGGCACAGGAGCTCTGGACCAGGACTGTGTCCCGTCAGGTGCATCCCCCACGGAGCTGCAGTCAAGGCAGTTAATAGTGCCACTGGTTCTTTGAGGCCCAGGGAGAACCTGTATGAAAGGAAGATGCACGGAATTTGGTGCTGTCCAAGGACAAAGCCGCCTGACCTAAATCCTTCCACGCAATGGCAGGGCTCACAGTAATGAATTCTGTCTTATCTGTGTGATGGGGTTATGATTTGCAGACATCAAAATCCATAATTCGGTGAACGCTGCTCTAAACTTGGGAGGGCGGCTAAATAAATAAAATTTGTCAATGCAGAATAATATGCTTGCACATGGTTAGCAATAGCCAGGCAACTGTATATCACAGCGGAGAATGATGTCAGGTTTTGGAATCAGATAAATTGCAAATAACAACGCAGAAAGCAACTGAACCTTGAGGAATATCAGCAGCTAGACCAGATGAGGTGGCTGCAAAAAGCCATTGTTTGCAAGAGAGGAATAGAGACCGGCAAGTCAGGGGGAAAAAAAAATGGGGAGGGAACAGCAGGCCATAAAGCTGCGATCAGGAGCAGGAGAGATGATAAAAGGCCAGGGACAGCCCAGAAAAAATATTAAGAAGCAATAAAATGCAGCATCAGTGGAGATAAGATGATAATTTGTTAGTCTCAGCAGAGCCATTTCTGCACCGGGGCTTCTTCGAGGCTCAAAAGCTGAGCTCGGTTCTGCCTTGCACCTCGGGCACTGATTTACACCTTGCAAAGCAGGAGGAAAAGCCTCCAACCAGCAAGTAAGAGTAGTTGTGTGTAACTGTGTGTGTGTGTTGGGAGGAGGCAACCCAGTCCTGGCCGAGCTTAAACTGATCCCTGGAAGGGCTGGAAGGTTGTTTCCAAACTGCTTGGGCAGGTGTAAGGGTTGTGCATTTGTGGCGTTGGTGCAAATAAGAACCAGACGCACTTTTCCCTTGGAAAGGTGGCTCAGCGAGGCAAGTGGAGACAGGAAAACCAACTGCCCCGTAACAGCTGGTAGGAGAGGTGACACTGACCCTGTGAGTGTGAGGGACAGCACATCCCACCCCAGTGATCATCTTAAAACCGGGTAAAAGATTTGAAGGGATTTCCGTGGTGTGATGCCAGCTGCTCTGCGCACACTGAGCATCTTCACAGGGCACACGCTCCCTTGGCTCACAGGTTGAAGTTCAGCCATGGTCAAACGTGATAGTTTAAGACATCTTTGACTCCAAATAAATTAAAATGTCACTGGCTTTGGGTGACCTTTAGAGCTGTGATGTTGGTGTGAGCATCGAACAGGCATGAAGGAGCAGGTGGGTGCAAATCCTCTGTGCACCCCAGGGCAGAGCCACCTCCAGAGGTGCAGGAACCAGCCCAAGAGATGGAGGAAGGTGGACTGGAGAACCTGGGAGGGAAGGGAGCTGCACGGAGCTATCTGTCAGCTCCATCTCGCAGCCTCTAAATGGCACAGGCATTGTTCAGCAGTTTTCAAAGATGCTGATAACAACAATACGGATCCCTGGTACTTATTAAGCTGATGGCTTTTAAACATTAAATCCCAGCTATAATTAAATTAACTGAAATTGTTGGGGTTTTTTTCTTAAAAAGAGTAAAAATAAAACAACAGAAAAAGAATCCTAAGCACTCCCCGGTAACATTTAAAAGGTGAGGGAATTGCCTGCAGGCCTAACTAAGCATTGCTGCAAATCTCATCCAGGACTAACGGCCTGGCTAGTGACTGAAGTCGTAGCCAAGAGACTGAAGAGGGAGGAGGGACAAGCTTCGTGACTGGGGACGATTTTGTGGTGGTGTTGCCGTTTTTCTGGAAAGGGATTCCCGGCTGTCCTCTTGCAAAGCTGAGGAATTATCTGCAGAATAATGCAAAGTGATTTCTTATTACATTTATTTTTTCCAGTTCCAGGTAGTTTTATGCAATCCTCCAGCACAGACCTCTCCAACCCACCCTCTGCCTATGAGGATGGTTTGATCAGGGGGCAGCTACCCACTATGGAAGAAGAGCAATTAGTCTCTTCAGAGCTTTCATTACCTCCAAGACTTCCCAACCATCCCAGCACGGTGAGATTGCCCGCGTGTGGATTTCCAAAGTCTCTGGGCTAGGGAGGGCTGTGCTGGAGCCTCTGCTGACCTTAATCAGAGGGTAGCCAAGCGTCAGGCAGCCTGGGAACTCTCATGAGCACAAAAATCCATTTTTAAAGAGAAGAGCTGAAGGAAATGACAAACTAAGTTGCATAGACTCTAACCCGACTTGCTGTTCTGTATTTAAATCCATTGTTATAGCCTCGGGCGCCCTTGAATAATTACTTTTGATGACTGGCTAGGACGTGCTCCGTTCGTTCGGGTCTAGATGCTGCTGCACAGGGCACAGCACGGCCCCGCGAGCTCCGTGATGCTGGCGAGGGTCTGAGCTGGCCCTGTGGAGCTGTGTCCCACCCAGAGAGGAGGAACCACCGCTGATGGTCTTCTGCTGACAAACTCCTGCGCCCTTGGCTCCGTGGCTCCCGGGGCCGTGTCACTTCTCCCCGCCTGCGTGTTTTAGACGTGTGCGTGTCCCAAGGTGTCCTCCAGCAGCCAGGCCGCCCTTCACGCTGGCAGCCCCGCTCCAGGCCTGAGGCAGAGTCAAATGGTCCCTCAAACAGCCCCAGGCCCCGTCGTGGGGAACTCTCAGACACGGGTGACAAAACCCGGCTGTTCCCATCACTCCTCTGTGAAGAAGGTGGTGCTGATGAAGCCATTTTCTGCTCCAGCAGCATCGTGTACCTGGGAGGGGGAAGAGCTCTGTGAGAGGCCAAATACGAACACGTTCTTCACAGGGAAAAACAAAGGTTTGGGTTCAAACCCTGCGCAGGCAGCTGTGCCTCCATCGCGGCATCCCCTTGGAGCTGGACGTTCTCCATTCTCTGGGACATGTGCTGCATCAGCCTCCTGCTTGGACCTCTACACAGGGCTGAATTTAATCTCTGCAGCTTGCTTGAGTAGGGGAGACCTCAGGCTGTGGCCACATGGTTTGTTTTAGCTCCAAATTGTGGGGTTTTTTAGGTAGTCCTTTACCAGCCAAAGGTCACCCTATTGCGGGATCTCAAATCACGATTGCATCCCAGAGGCGCAGCTGCAGCTCACCTGGCTCTTGGGCAGATCTGATGCCAGGGGATGGTGTAAATGGGGCAAATGGGCATGGGAATGGTGGGACGGGATTTGCACAGACCAGTTCTCGTTTGGACTGCCCTGTTCATCTACTGCAGGGTGGTGGGTTTTTTTAAAAAATAATAAATCACAAAAGCATTTCACTTGCAGAGCGCAGCAGTACATGTGGTTTTCCATTTATCCCCGTTTAGGAGGTGCTAAATGTACTGGAACGCAGCAATAACGATGGGCTGCAGCTGTATCGCAGCCTGAATGTGTGATGGTGAGAGGTGCTAAAACCAGGGACTCCGGCTCCTTTGTGGGGGCCGTGCCCAGAGCCTGGGGGTGGTTTAATGCAGGCGAAGGGCTGTGCTTTAATTTGAAACTAATTCTGCTTGCTGGACGTGTCCAGTGTGGAACATCTCCAGACCACAGAGCGGCCTCGGCCTCCCCCTGGCCTGGCACTGCCAAGTCCCGCTTGGTTTGGACACCTTGCTCTGAACACGCAGCATTTCCATGGGGTTCCGAGGAGGCATCCGGAGACTTGATTGGCTCTTTGAAACAGGTTATTGGTTTTAGATGTGTTGAACTTGGCACTCCAGCCCCTGTTGTACATCCCCATGCAACGTCCTTCTGCTGCCTTGGCTCCAGAACAGCATTAGCATATATTTTTGTAATAGAATTACATATGCCAAAGGCTCGGGTCCGTACCTTGCGCGGAGCTGATTTATGGTGTTCCTTGGCAATCTTGACGCTGTTCAGCGCTACCTACCAGCTCTGGTGATGCGTTTTAAAACAAAAAGGGAGACAGTTTGCTAATCCGGTGAGCAGCTTGGCGAGCACTTGAAACTTTCCTTGGAAATAGCAACTTTTTTTGTTACACATGGAGCTCCCAAGCTTCTCCTGAAATTATGATGATTTCTTCTGGAACCTGAGGAGCTTTAAATTCCAGGTGTACCTTACTCCTGGATTTCCTTCCTCCTCGCTTCGGCAGAGGTGACTTTGAGCGGGGCTTGCTGGGATGTGGCAACGCAGGTTCACCTGGCAGCGGGATGAAAACGCCTCTTGTTCCTCCATGGACCTTTCCAGCGCAGGTGTCAGGGTGTCGGGAACGAGAGAAGCAAAGGAAACAAGCAGCAGCACAGAGTTAGTTAGAACTGAAAGCTGCTGTTGACATTTGGCCTTGTTTAGGAGCTTCAGAGGAGGGATTCTGAAAAAAGATGTAGGAAGACACCTTCAGTCTGTTTTTCAAGTAGGATAAAGCTGTCTTGAAGACACCATTAAGAGGAGAGCTAGTGATGATAAAGGCCAATAAAGATGTGGCTGAACCTTTATTCAGCTGAAGAGCTGCTGAGCCAAGAGAACCAACAAAGTTGGGGTTGTATTTGAACTTTTTTGTTTCATCTGCGAGGGCTGGATTTGTGCTGGGTTTGGCTGGAGAGATGGGTCCTGGAAAAGGGATAAAACCGGTTGTAACATGGAATAAGCTGATGGGACTGGAGTACTCCAACTGTATCCCAGCACGTCCAGTTCATCGGACAATCAAATCCTGGCATCTACAACCCTCTGAACAACGGGTACAAAAGTTCAGCCAGGTATATTAACCCCTTAATTAATAACCCTGACACTTAACTACTCTGCTCTTACCCATTAAGCTTTTGCTGACATTGATGGAGTACCAGGACACGTTGTACATGGCACATTCAGTGGAATCGGTGGATGGTGCCTGGGTAGAGCTGGTACATGGCAGATGGGCTTTCTGGGGTGTCCACCTCATTTAGCAATTTCCCTGAAGGTCACTTTTATTCTGCATTTCTTGCGTGGGGTTTGTTGCCTGACTCCCACAGATAGGAACCGTCAAACAGTGGTTACACCTACGCTGACTTCTCCACACCTTGGAGCTAGCAGCGAAGTCTGCCTCGGTCCCCAGACCAGTGGCAAAGGAATCTCCGTGTTCTCAGTGATCTGTGGTTCTCCAAGGGGGAAATAAGAAGGTGCTCTGCCATGCAGATAAGATCTCTACGAAGGGAGCAGCACAAGGCTCTGTGTGCAGAAGGGGTCATTGCGATAAGTGGAACCCTCTCGTCACTAGAGGAAAAATGAAACCAAAAAATGAAACAACCCATTCTGAAAAATTATGTCCTGCGCACCGTCCAGCAGAACTACACCATAGAAATCCCAGGTGAGCTGAAGCACGAGCAAATATGAGCACTGATGTGGCTCATGACCTTTAATTGCTTTTGAATTTTTAGATGCTGTGGAGTGTGACGTGATCCCCTGAATGTGACTAAAACGTGGCGTTCCGTCTTGCCAACGATCCAGAGGCCAGCCTGCCGCCTTCTTCTGCATTAGGCCATCGCGCTGTGTTCTTCTTTGAAATAAGTAAAATTGAGTCAGAGCTTATAATTTAGCTCGTTACTCCTCAGCCGAGACTTCAGGGCAAGAGTCAAAGGCAGAATAAGAACGTTTGGCTTTGACTGAAGCGTAGAAACATGCAGGAATCACCCTGCAAAAAAGCCTGCGCTCAAGTCCAGCGTTAGGCTGAGTCTCTCATTAGTCTCTCCGAGCTGATAGCACCAGAGCAGGGAAGTTACTCACGAATAAGTCTTTGCTTAACAGAGGAGGTGCTGTCAGGTAATATTTGATACCCTACACTTGATACAAGTGAGGTTTAAGCAGCGCTAGGCCCTGTGCAGTATTTTTTTTTCGATGTATATAACTTTTCCACTTCACATTCTCTGATAAGATAGGGGGGCCTGAAGCTGTCACGCCGTTCCTTTTCCAGATGAAGGTGAGGAGAGCTGTGGCTGGAGGGCAGAGCCGTGTCCCTGCTCGTGCGGTGTCAGTGAGCCGAGCATCACTTTCTAGCACAGGACCAGGATATCTCATAGCGCACTGGAGTGAGGATATCTTCCTCTGCTCCGAGGAGATACGGCAGACACGGCGTCCCAGAAGAACGTTGAATTGCAAATGCAAGTTCCTACCAAAACTGCATTTTCATGCTGGATCTTTCATC
Organism: Todus mexicanus; assembly: GCA_013389965.1. NCBI lineage: Eukaryota > Metazoa > Chordata > Aves > Coraciiformes > Todidae > Todus > Todus mexicanus. Next base: position 9,452 of record WEIS01028389.1, read on the forward strand.
TTCTGCATAACTCTCAGTGTCGTCTGCCCCTCGAAGAAACTCCTGCTAACTCCCGTGCACTAATAGCAGAGAAAGTCAGAGGAACAATAAAGCAAATCCTTTGTTGTCTCTGAAGAGACAGTCGAAAGCCTGAAAGAGTCACCAGTGCTGCTCTTCTCTAGTTCTTATAAACAGATTCTTGGCTCAGAGAAATCCAGGAGGACAATGGAAGTGTTTCTGCAAACTGAACGTTGTCCCCCCTATTCAGGTGCTGGAGGTAACCATAAGTACCTTGACCCGATCACTGAGCTGGCTTTGGGATTGGCCACGGCGTATAATTCAGCAAATAACCTTGAGCATAAAAATGAGATTCTACTCCAGAAAAAGTCTTTAATCTCTGTTGTTTTTATGGATCAGCAAAGGCGTCAGAAGTTTGACACTCCAGATAATTGAGCTCTTGCATTTAGAGCACAGCTTACAAATAATGGCAACTTTGCTTTGAAATAGTCTTTCTAAACTTTGGTTTGACAATTAGCATTTCAAAAGGTTGCAGCGATGTAGCTGCCATTGCCTAATGCTCAGCTTCAACCAAATGGGAGGATTAATAGTACAGCACTAAAAACAGCCAGAAAATCTGCCTGCCTTGGAAGCGTTCCTCCTGACACTCTAGGGGATGAAATCCCGAGTCACGTCTCCGTGACGCATCTGTGGGGTGAGAGGAAGGGGATACTCACATCCCTGTGCACACCAGACCTCGCCGCCTGGACGTGCTTTCCACCCCAGTTAAGTGCTGTGAGATGTAGATTTACTTCCATGAGAAAAACATGAAGTTTCCCATCACAAGACTTCTTTGGTGCTTGTGGGAATAGACGGTCCAACAGCAGCTCAGTCTGGGAGAGCAGCAATCTCCCTCCCGTGTACGTGTTGCAGGCACGTGCTGAATTAGCCCAGGAGGGAGCCGATCAACAGGGTTTTCAGCAAACCCCATCATTTCTGCAGCTCTGGACCCACCAGAGTCAGGGACAAGGTCTGTTTTGGCCCTGATGAAAACAGAGCTGAGTCAGTGCCATGGATTGTATCAACCATCTCTGTCGTTGTCAAGGGGATACTTGAGGCGACGCGGACAAAGGGAATTCTCCGTGTGTGGAGGAGAACAAGAGGATAACGTGGTAAACGAGGTCCGCTCGGTTCCACTTCTATGCTAGCCAGGGGTTCAAGGGTTTATCTTCAAGGGCATCCACAAAGTAATCAATAGAAGATGCATTTAGCAAACAGAAGTGACACCCGGCCAAGGCTGAACCCCCCTCATGTGTGTGCCTGGAAGCTGCTGGTGAGCTCTGCTCGAGCGTGCGAAGGACCCGATCCTGCTCCTGCCCCTGCCCACCATGAGGACCTCAGTCTGCCCACGGCTTTTCTGGACTGCCCGATGCTGGGGAGAAATGCTCTTGTTCGGGGCTTTTTTCCCCCTCTGTCCTTTAACTGACTTGCAAACAACAGGAGTTTGCTTTACAGCTCGTTCTTTAATAACTCGGGTGAGTCATAATGAAATCTGTTCTTAGGGTAGAATTAATATGAGATAGTAATGGTGATTAGGTAATTAGCAACTACCAAGAGTATTTAACCTTCCTGGTGACAGCGTGTCTGACATCACCTGAGCTCGTGCAGACTCTGTGAAAAGAATTAACAATTTTAAATTACTCCATTTAAGTTATTAATTATGAAATAGAAATGGGCCCAGAAATAATGGCAGCGCTGCCCGGTGTCCTGGTGGTTTCTCCATCTCTGCATATCTTAAATCTCTGTATTTTCCGTCTTCCGTTTCGTTATGAAATTGAAACAGGGTTGCGAGTATCGAAGGACATCTGCTCTGGTAACCGTTGGCTACTGATGATGTTTTCTCTGTGCCCGTGAACGATCAGGAAGGAGAAACTCCCTTTCTGCTGCCTTTACGTGAAGATCAGTTCATACCATATTACACTGGCCAAGTATTTGGATTTTTTTCTTTCTCAGTGCAAACATTTTCCCTTGGAACAGCATTCTTTCTACTCGGCAATGGGGTTTTTTTCACCTTTGCACATGTCACTGCAAGATGTTATTGAGCTGCGGCGATACCTGAATTGATTTCTTTGCACGGCAATGCCCCGTCTCCCGGAACATGGTCCCCAAGCGGGCACCCGGGAGCTGTTCTCAGGAGAAACTCAACAGAGCTCCCCCCACAGCACTGCTGACAGAGATTTAAAGAAAAAAAAAAAAAGTGACTCTTTCTGAGAAGTTTCCTAAGCAACTTGTCAGGGATATTTATACACAGAGATGAAATCCTGTTCCGAAGGAAGTTTGCAAACATTTGCTCCCCTAACGCATGTTTACGGCTTTGGAGTTTGCTTTCATAAATTTCCTATTTAGTCATTTCACGGGTTGTAAACAGGCCCGTGTGGGTGCATAACTCAGCTGGTGCACACCCACCGTACCTACAGGCTTCTAGGTGTCCCCTCCAGCCTCACCCTCCCTCTTCCCTGCCCGTTTATCGCCCTTCTCCAGGTTCCTCACCCTGCGTTGCAGGTTCCCTTTATTAGCAGCCGGTAATGGATTAATGCGTTCCTCAGCGGGAAGCGTGCTCCCAACTATTACCTTGGACACTCATTTAGTTGGATTTGATAGTGACAACACATTGACATTGGTAAGGTTAATGAGCCAATACTTTATTTCATTGAACAAGTTGAACAACATTTAGTACCTTGTTCCGCGATGTCCTGGCGAGCTGTCGGCGCGGGTGCTCTAACGGGTCTATGGCATCTTTGCCCTTTAAGTAATTGGCACCGTGAAGATACTCTCTAGATCCTGTCACAATTGATTAGGATTGCATTGAATTACGAAAGAAAAAATTACTTTTATTTTCCTTTTTAAATACCTTTTCACGGAAGGGAGGTAAAACGGGATCTCCCTGGGTGTGAAAGGCTGACAGCCCTGAAAGCAAAGTGCAGGGACAAGGTCCCGGCTGCTGCCTTGGCTTTGTTGGGCTTGGAGCCACCACAAAGCTCTGTCCCTCACCTCACTCTGGCCTGCTTGGTCCGTCCTGTCTGGATTTCACTTTGTTTCTGGCCCAGGCGAGTAAGGCGCAGCAGTTCTCGGTGAGCTCTGCTCTACCCGTGCCCCGGCATGGCCAAGGGTGTTTGGGGCTTCACCACAGCGAGTGTTGCATCTGCAGGTTGGCTGGTCCCTGCAACCGGCCGTGGAGCACAGCACCATCCCCACAGGCTCCTCCGTGAGGTTGTCTCTTCCAGGGCGTGACGGATCGTGCTCATACTTTTTAGAGAGAGGAGGAAACAAATCTAGGGGTTAAATCGATTGGCTGATAGATTACAGCATCACCGGCTCCTGTCTGCGTCCTCTGCCAGACGCGGTGACGTGATCCCTTGGCGTTGTACTTGTCAGGAGTCTTGATGGCTCAGAAGCAGGGAATTCTCCATCTCCCAAAGAGGCGGGAGGATGAAAGGGAAGATGCGTAGGACGAATTCTCTGTTCAGCGTGAGAAACAATAGCACAGCTCTGCCATGACAACATAAAGAGAGAGGTGGCATTTGGTGGCGGTGACCCAGAAGACGCGTCGTGTTTTCAGCAAGGGACTTGAAGGCGCAGAGCAGAACATCATTTCTGTGTTTGTAGCGACAACAACAAAAAATATTGACTTTGGATTCGTTTTGTCCTTCTATCACCTTCCCCCTCGCTTTTAAATTACCCTTGATTGTACAACATCTGCTCCCTTCATGCCTGCATATGGCTGTCTCCTTAAATCTGCATTTCTGTCGAGGGGCTGCATACAAATATCCAGCTGAAAGTTTTCTTTCAAAGACCTGATTAACCAACTTACTCTGGGAAAGAAAAAAATTAGTATCGACGTAGCTGTAAAAGCTGACAGTGGGGAAAGGGGGGCGGGTGGTGACAAGTGTCAGGCAGGGACACCGACAAGGACCAAAGATGCAGCAATCGAAGGCTCAAAGCGTCCGTCTTCAGGCAGGAGGTTGGATTTCAGTCTTGCCTTCAAGAAAACAAAATCCTCACAGATGTGAAATTCGGCAGTATGAGAGAAATGACATTTTTTTTTTTAGCCGTATGAGGAAAATTCCTACAGTTGACATGCTCAGAATGTCTCATTGCCAGACATTTCCTACCCAAAATACTCGCCAAAGATTTTCAATAAAGCTCTGGCTTGTGAGCGCATAGGATGGCAAAGTAACGACGTATCTGCCTGTAAGCTGTATTTACTAAAAGGTTATCCCTCTTTGGATTCTGAGCCTTGACAAATAACTATCTAAAAGTACAGGACTGTCCTCTGACCATCTGCATCTGCTTACAACACGTGCTGGAGCTTTTCTGCTCTCTTTATAGGATACGTTAGATGGCTTTTAGGTTCATGGTGGAGGAAATAGATCCACATGTATAGGGTAGAAGGCAGCTGAATTTCACAGCAGCTTTGGAGTCCTTGCTGACTCACAGTATGCCCGTCGGCCGCTTAATTAACTTCTCGGTGACTTGACCTCCGATGTGACGAGTCGTTCTGTTATCTCTGGTTTAAGTCCTTATTTTCAGTCCATCACCGCAGCACCTGGCTGAGCTCTGCCACCTCCTCTCCGCTACATGAAGTCACAACTGGCCACGGGGACATCCCAGGTCCCCTGGAAAGGGCTCAGGGAACCCTCTGCCCACAGATCCCCACAGGGGATGCTCACATCCACGTGGGCAGCTCCAGCTCCTGCTCTCAGGCAGTGACATCCAGCATGGCAAGGTGAGGCAGAGACGTTTCTCTAGCACTGCAAGAGAGAGGCCTCGTTTGATGAACAAGTTTAGTCAGGTTTTTTTTTCGCTAACCTTCCTCCCTTCTGCCTTCCCTCTCCACAGCCCACCTCCTGGCCCTTTTACCTCCGTTCCCCAGCTGAGCCTTTCTGGAATATACTCTATATTTGTCTCCTGCTTCCCTGAACACCCATTATTATGGGGAATAATAATGCAGGAGCTCTGCTCGGCACCTCTGCTCAGTGGCTCCAAGTGGGTTGAATTGTAGCCAGCGGCGGGGGGTGATAAATGTAGCGTAAGATGCCTTTTCCACAGCAAACTGCAAATTGCCTCAGCAGCACGGCCCACAAAAGGTTCCTGCGGAGCAAATTTATCTCCCATTGTCGACCCAAGGAGGAAAGCGGAGAGGACCAGGCATCCTATTTTTAAAAAGTCACATTTGATCTTGCTCAGGCTCAGAGTCCGGAGTATTTTAAAGGACTTTTCATGGAAAATGCAGGCCTGAGAATGCAGCGCAGATAAAGGGATTTATTTTTAACTGCAGTCTGGGTTCATGACCATGTAAGCATTTCAATTTTAAGCCACTCGGTTTGAATAATATATTTCGCCAAAGTGAGTGTTATGTCATCTAATAACTCACGGGTGGGAGGAGGGATGGTGGCTGGGGAAGGGAAGAGTACGAGAGAAATCACCCTCTAAAGATTACCCTGCACTTCCTAAAAAACGGAGGAGGGGAGGAGAGATACCAGAGGCTTTATCTGCCCACTCAGGAGTTCACGCTGCGCCTCCTCCCATATGGTTCCATCCTCAGATAGCAGCGTGATGGACATTCCTGAGGAACGCGAGGTGATGGATGTATAGTTGGAAACCTCCGGTGATGGATAACGGAGGAAGGGCGAGGGGGACATTTGGCGATGGAGCGATAGCGGCACGACCGCAGTACCCACCGTTGCTGGTACGAGGCACCTCTGATACACGATAGCGCTAAATACCTCTGTGTTTGATGCTCGCTTGTCATGTTTCTGCTGTGCTGTCCTCTAACTGTCAGTTAATGAATTCAGTGTGGATAGTTGGGATGAGTTTGCTGAGCTTGGCAGGAGGATCCTTCCCACCGCTCCCGAGCATGTGCGGCTGCAGAGCTGGACCCAGCTACGGCCTCGACGGTCCCTGCTCCTCTGAGCTGGGTGATGGGATTTATCAGTAACTTTCCAGGAATAATTGCTCAACTGCCTTTAATCGTGTCCTTTATTAGCATCCTCGAGTTATTATTTGTGTTATGGTAATTGTCGGTGTCCACCTCAGAGATGGAAGCTCTGCTTTGCCGCGGAACGGGCAGGCAGAGCAGAGCGCCTCGTGAGCACCCACCACTGAGAGACGCGGGTGGGAGGTGAAAACAAGGTGTGGGAGGCAAAAACAAGGTGCTGGGAGGTGAAAACAAGGTGCTGGGAGGTGGGGAGAGTCGCTCGGGAATAGCTGGTGGGTGAAAGGAAAAGGCAAGACTCAAATCCCGGCCCCCGTCCGCTGCTCTGCACCTTCCTTACATGCCAAATCCATGAAAATGCATTTTGCTCGTGTTCAGTCGCCTTCAAAATCAGGTTAGCTCTTTCCAAATCTGCTGTGTGCTTGCTGCACATGCTTCCAAAGCGTATTAGGAGTTGCAGAGGAATTGCTCTGGCGTTAGGAGCATGGCAATGAAAGCAGATTAGCTCTCCCTGCCTCAGTGTCCCTGTTTGTGATCTAATGTGAAGTAAACACTTTAATGCTGGTGTGAAACCAGGATTCATTTATTAGCATTGCGCCTAATTAGCATTTCCCGATCCTTCCTCAGAAAGAGGATTATTAGTAGCAATAATGTTGTTATTATTCTGCCGGTGTTGATTTTAGCTGAGCTCCTGGGAAGAGGTTACGGGTACCTGCAAGTCAAGGCACAGTCGGCAGCACCGGGGGTGGCCTGACCAGATCCCACCCCCCAAGGAGGCAGGTGGGCGAAGGAGGTAGTGAGAACACATCGAAACAAGCTTGCACTAGATATTCCTTTTCCCCCAGCTTAGTTCAACCCAGATCTAACTATTTGCAGTTCCAAGTTGAATTTGAGGGATCGGAACCCATTTTTCTGCGTTAACGTAATGAAAGATAAATGCGAAGTCGTGGCTTTTTTTTTTTATTTCCGAATGGCCTTTAAGCTTAAGGTTTATTTATACACCATCTGTTTCCCAAGGACGGAAATAAAAAAATATTCGCTCCTCGTCTTCATCTAAGATATCTTCATATCTTTTCCCGTGAAAATAATTCATGTCGCCGAGAAGAAAAGTCTTCTTTGAATCACTGATGAGCCTTTGATGCTTAATGTGCTGTCCAGCATACGCGCAGAGTTCTCTTGGAGTCTAGTTTAACAAGAGAATCTGATTCTCTTCCTAACATCATTAAAGTTTCCCCTTCAAATTTCACTTAACAAGCAAATGAATGTTCTCCGAGCGTAATTATAGTTTCTTTTTTTGAATTTCATTTAGAAAAAAAGCCAGCCTCATCCATCCTGTGTTTCTACACAACAAGGAACCCAGCCAGCTGAGCCATGCTGGGAATTAGTTCCAGCATGGGCTGTAGTGTGGTTTCAAACACGAGTCTGAGAGGGCTCCTGGGGAGACGACCTTGCCCGCGCTGGGGGAAAATACAACAAAACCCATTGTGAAGGAGCCCAGCTGCTTGCCGAGCGGTATTGTACAGCAAGGTGTGTTCTGCTGAGTCAGCTCTCGCCTGCACTTGTTCAACATTTCAGTGGGTGCTTGTTTGGGAAATCTCCGAGCATATGGGTGTCCGGGATGATGGATGTTTGCTCAGCCCCCTCTGTTCACTCCGGAGCAAGGCTCTGCAAGCACCAAGAAGCCCCTTCATTACTGATATATTTTCTTTCCCGTCCTGCAGTAATTGCTTTTGTGTGCTCAGACTTTTCCCTCCGATGCAGACCCAGCGGGACGTGCTTTGGCAGCCTCTGTTGCCCTGGTTATTTCCCCCGCATCAGGTATTTGCTCTTTTCTTGCTCCCTCGCACCTTCCCTGAGTCGCTGCCCAGGCAGCTCCGCGGCGCTTCAGCCCCTGCTTTGCTGTTGCTCTCTGCTGTGGGCTCGCAAATCATTCTCCTTCTGGAAAAAAATGACGTATATCCCTAACATCTGAACCGGTAGAACGTGAATAATTAGAGTGGAGCGCGAGTAATTTTGGAGTCAAGGCCTCGGTGTGTCATGGGTTGTAAAATTTAATCTGCCAGCAGCTCCTGGCCTCATATCAATTACATACAGTAAAATGAGGGAAAGTGTCCCATATTTCTGTGCAGTTATGGGAAATGCCATCCCCGTGTTCGAACATTGCATATTAGCTCCGTTTTTAGCTGCGTTGCCGGGTCACTTTGCCAGAAGTGTTGGGAATTGTTTCTGTTGTACGAGTGTCAAGAGTTATCTTTCATAAAACCCCTCGAGGGTCTCCTCTTGCCTCTGCTCGGTGTCTGTGGGTCTTGATTGCCCACAGTAGAGGTGGCAGAGAGGTGAAAAGAAACCTGTCTCCCATATGCGGAGGAGCTGGGTCCCGCATGCAGAGATTCTGGCTCATTTGCCACTTGGACAACTGTGCCATGTGTCATTACTGGTGAATAAATTACTGGAAGGGACACTCAGGTGGAGACAATGGGCAATAACGTGGTGCTCCTTTGACTGGTACGATCTCCTGCCTTGTTGCGTGAGGTCTTCTCAGTGTCAGGTTAATGATTGGCCTAGGTGATCCTAAAGGTCTTTTTCGATCTAGGAAATTGTGTGATTCTGTGATGCCATCAAAACAGATAACGAAGGAGGAATGGGGGCAGATGAATCTCATTTCCAGTCTGCCTGCTGCTGGAGCAGTTTGGAGAAATTAAAAGTAATTGGTACGTTTGAGAAAGCACAAAGCGGTAACTATTTCCTATTTCTAAAAGCTTTGCAGATATCCAGGGAAAAGTGCCACGCGTGCATAATGCGAGAGCTCAAATCTGCTCGGAGTGATGCAGTGAAGTCCCCTTGTTGGGGGTGTCTGTGGCTGCGTGTAACGAACCGGCACGTGGAGGGGTGCTGGTGTAGCTGTGCAGGACCCGAGGGATCCCGGGCTTTAAGGATTTGAGCTCTTTTTACTGGGTTGGTTTTCCCTGGGGTCACCAGAGAGGCTTGAGAGAGAGCTCCTGGTCATCACCCATCCTGTTAAATATGGACTCAGCGCTGGCCCAAGACACCCTCGTCCTATAATGACAAACACCTTAATTACACTTAATTTGGAAAAAGTCGTGATAGCCACACGGGTGTTAAATGGAACAGGTTAAACCTGGGCTGAGACGTTTCTTTGTGGTGCTCTGGCAACAGTTTTGATGAATATCTGCCAGATCAGAGCCCTCAGCCATGCACAGCGTCTGCGTCAGGAGCCGTCACCCAGAGTGGGCCTCCAAAGGAGGCTGGTTTGGTAGGTAAAAGGGAATGAAGCACAGAAAATAGCATTAAAGATGAACAAATGCCTCCATTATTTCACAAAATTAAATGCACTTTTCCAAGCGAAGAAGGCAAAAGTCAGTCATTATCTGTCTGTAATACATCGCGGCAGATAATAAAGAGGGTTTTGTGATCTCTGAAAGCAAATTAGAGGATATTTAAACAACACATCTTTCTATGAAGGAGTGATAATTACAAAATCAGGTCAAAATGCAGAACAATCTAACCCTGCCCCAAGCTAATGTTACTTGAATAAGCTGAAATCTCCTATATTCTCTCTCAGAAGAAGGATTCATTTGGGATGCAGCTGTTCTCATTATTGTTTATCATCTGGACTCATAAACCCTTGTTAGTGCGTGTTGATACTTGTCAAAGCCAACCTCAGCCTCCCTTTCTGCCGTGCGGAGCTGGCTCCCGGCGCTGCCTCCCCGCGGCTGCTGAGCGGGCACGAGGCACAGCTTCTCCCCACTGCCACCTCCACCTCCCAGCATTTTGGGGTGGGAAGATGCTTTTCACCTGGTTTGTGCAGCTGCACAGTTCCCATTATCAGGATCTGTGCGGTCCTGAAGGTCAGGAGTCAAACAACTGCTCATCCAAATGGAGGGAGGAGGTTGCATGATCTTCAGAGGACTTTGCAGCCACCCCCTCGGTGCAGTTGTTTCACTGATGTCTTCCCCCTTGCCTTCGTTTTTCTTCTCTAGACGTTTCCAATAATACATTTTCTTTAATGCGCAGTTGAGGCTGGGCTTTGGATCTTTGATAACCTGCTCGTGTGGTTCCAGGGCTGGTCATCCTGGGTAGCTTTGGAAACGGCAGGAGGTGCAGGAGCTGCGGGGGATGTAGCCCAGCCTGGCCCCAGATCTGTTCCCACTGAAGCCAGAGGGATTTTTAACCCAGTCCTGGTAAGAATTTCAATGTGGAGCACATGCAGGGGATGGATCCCACACTTCGAAGTGACAGGTTTTGACAGACAGAGGGAATTAGGTTTTAAATCCTTTAGTTACCTTTTGCAAAGTTACCGCTAGTCCATCTTGTAGTGATTTTAATGACTTTTCTGGGACGGGGACAGCTGCCAGCGTAGCGAGGGGACCGTGCCCTGACAGTCACGTTGCACCTTGCAGGAAACACGGGTAATGATCAGTCCTTGTTAGCAGTAGCCATCACACCTGACTAAACCAAGTGTTTCAGATTCAAGACGCCTCTTCGCTGTCTCCCTGACATATGAACTCGGAATTATCAAGCATTCAGCAAAATACTTCAAGTTTCCCGCTGGTTTTGCCCAGAACAGAATTTTGCTGATAAAAACAAAGGGCGAGCTGAGTCCCTGGACCTTCCTCTTGTCTAATCCTCTGTGACCCGCAGGAGGAAAATTGAACTGATTAAAGCGCTGGAAAACGTACTGTGGGAATCCCAGCAGCATTTATCCCCGAGGGGAGACTGCAGCGGCCTAAAAGGTCTTTTCCCTGCTCTAATTTCTGTGGGTTTTATGATTCACTTTGCTCTGCTGGGGGAATAAAAAGGAAAAAGGCAAAGCACCTGGACAAATTGTTTCTGGCCCTGGATACTAATGGGCAGAAGAATGTCAGAGCAGATGAAAATGAGGTCGCTCTTGCCGAAGGAGGGCAGCTGATGAGATCAGAGGACAGCCATCAACTCTGCCTGGCCTCTCATTAGCAGCGAGAGAAGACCCCGGCTGATGGGAGAGGCCAGGGGCGGCATCACACCGAGATACACTCAGCAGAGGAGAAAATCCCCCTCGCCTCCTCCCCAGGGAGACCCTGCTTGGGTTTCCTTCTCTCACAGAAATGAGAAAATTAGAAATTTCTAGCCATCTCTTGTGGTGGGTTTGTGCCTCGTGTCCCTTCCAGGGATTCCTCTTGGCCATCTCGTGAAGACATCCCCAAAAATACCTGTCCTGGGATGTGGTTGGGGTCCCTGCTTCCCCACGGGCAGCTTGGGCTGTGACTCCCCTCAAAGAATGCTTCGTAGCAAACATAATTATGCAATTTAATGAATGGAGCGAACTGAAGCGCACTCCTAGTCATGGTAAAGATGTTAATGGAGCTGCCTCCTTGGGGGAACTCCAGAGCAGTCTCTCTAAACAAGCAACCTTTCTGCCTCGGCTTTGCTCCCAGGCATCTCAGGATATGTCTGCAAACATTAAATTTCAGCACTCCGCTCCCTGACAGCTTGGTACTGGAAGCAGGTCCAGAGCAGACTCCGAAGCAGATCAGATGGGTGATAACTGTGTAATTTATGGAACCCTTTCCCTGCGTTACAGGAAAAAAAATAATAAATAATTGCAGCAGCTAGCATAAAATAATGAGATATGTTTGTGCTGCACAGTGTTTTCTCTTACTTTTATGGCACCTGACATCCAGTGCGCGTGCTGGACAGCACAACATTATTGAAAGAGTCATTCGTTACATGCCGTACGTGAGAAATTCTGATTAGAGTTGAGCTCAACTTGAAATTGGAAAGTGTAATCCTCTCGGTTGTGCCGCGGTGCTGCGCCGGCGCGGCGCGCGACAGAGCGGTTCAGAGGGAGAGGGGATTTAA
>WEIS01028397.1:0-12002 GCA_013389965.1 Todus mexicanus
GAGAGGGGGCGGGGCTAGCAGCGGCGGAGGGCAGGGGGCAAAGGGCGGAGGGGAAGTGCTGCCATGGAAACGGGAGCGGGGCCCTACCGGGAACCGGGGCCCAGCCGGGAACGGGACCCGGCCGGGGGAACCTGGGCCCGGACGGCAACCAGGACTCGGGCGGGAGCTGCGCCTTGCTGGGAGCGGCTCCTTACCGGGAACCGGGGCCTGCCGGGAACAGGGCCCTGCCGGGGGAACCGGGGCCCTGCCAGGAGCCAGGACTCAGCCGGGAGCCTGGCCTTGCTGGGAGCGGCACCTTACCGAGAACATTAAAGGCATTAAGTCCCAACACGTTTTCACGTTCCAGGGTAACAATAAACAACGGACGGTAAATAAACCAGGACGTGGCTTTGATCTGTAACCCCGAGAGGTGCCGGGGACGCCGTGGCAGCCGCTGAAGCGAAGGCAGCGCTGGGCTGCGAGGCGGCATCTGCTCTCTCTCTGCTCTGAGCTCTCCTGTTTCCCGTCAGAAACACGGGTGGAGAAGGGGTTGCATCACACTGAGCACGGTGTTCGTGCTTCCACCCATCCCAAACCTGCGGGCCATCCTTGCAGCCCATCCTTGGCAGCGTGACAGCCTCGTCCAGCCACAGCGTCAGCTCCTGGGGAAAGGCTACCCTGTGATACCTCCTCCCCGCTGTGATCCCCAAACCACAGCTGATCGCGGGGCATCCCAACCTCTCCCTGCTTGGAGAGCTGCCGGGGATGCTGCTCCAGCTGCGGGAGGCATTTTCCTGGTGAATGTACCAACATCTCGTACATTTCTGGGTCACTCTCAGCCACCCGTCCTGCTCCCTTCACTCTTTTCTCATCTCACAACTGTTCCTGCAGCAGCAGCCGGGGATCACCCAGCCCCACAGGGTGCTGTGGAGATAATCCTACCTGCGCAGCTTATCTCCGCGCCAGGCAGGACAGGCAGCGCTGCTCCTCCCAACGTGCTGCAGGGAGCCCTGCGGTCGCCCCACACCAGCCTCCAGCACAGCAGCTGCCCCCAGCACACCCCAGCACCGCACCGGTGCTCAACAGCCTCTCCCACAGGAGATTTTTCCTAACATGTGATGCAAACCATCTCGGTGCCTCAGATCCCGCCATTCCACGGGTTTGCAGCTTTCTCTGCCAGCACCAAACATTGCACTGGGTCCAGTCCAGGAGTTCTGCCTCTTCACTCACTCACATCAGAGCTGTTCCCACAGCTCTCCCTGCCTGTGCTGATGGTTCTGTGCTTCCAGCAGTGGATATTTAAGGCAGGGATTCCTCAAAACTCTCCCATGACCCAGGCTTTCTGCTGAAATCTGTGTCGAACTTGTTCTTTCCCTTTTTTTTTCCAACGAGAAAGTTCACAGCCAGGAGAAAAGAGGAGCTGGGACCTGTCTGACATCAGGCAGGGTAGCTGCAGGGGCAGCTGCCTGTGCTCATTTTATTTTTCAGGGCTCTGTTCTTCGTTTGATGCAGGTTCTGGCTGTGGCTGTTTGCTTTCGGTCAGAGATCCCCCCACCCTGGGATCCCTGAAGGGACAGCGGGTCCCTGGGGACTGCGGGCAGAGCAGCGCGATCCCCCAGGTCTCACCCCGGTGCTGGTTTGCCCAACTCTGTAGCAGCAGCAGGAGGAGGAGGTGGGGGAGGCTCCAAGGGCTGCTGAGCATCTCCAGGGCACAAAAGAGGGGGTGCAGAGGGGCAGATTCCCCCTCCGAGCCCCCGGCTCCCGCCAGCGCCGTATCTCACAGGTTTGCTCGTGCTAGGGCCCGGCCATGTGTGATTGACTTCGATCTTGGCACCGAGTCCAGAGTGCTGGAAAGTGATCACCAAAATTCTGGTAAGTGCTGCGTTTGCCTGTCCCGGGAGGGCCGGGTTCCCAGCAGCAGGAGGAGGCCGGGATAAACTGGAAACTGTCCAGAGCAGAGCAGCCCGGGCAGGAGGCAGCTCCCCTTGCTCCAGAGCTGCGTTCTGCTCCCTGCCACCCCTGCAAGTGCAATCAGGCAGAGACCCACCAAGCTCATTGCATGTTGGCCACGGCCACCACCGTCCCCTCACCCCCTCCACGGGACAGGCCAAAGCCCAGAGCTCTTGGCCGCAGCGTCCCAAGTCCCAGCCAGGCAGGAGAGGAAGAATTTGCTCAGACACAAGATGGTTTTGCAGGATTCTCCCCCCCAACAATGGTCCCTGCCAGGTCCCGTTCCTGCCTCCCTGTGGGTCCAGCCCCACCAGCAGTTTGGATGGGACCCTGGCACCAGTTCCCTGTCCCCATGGCCACCTCTTCCCGAAGCTGCAGGGCCAGGCAGCTGCAGAGGTCCGAGCTCCTCACCCTGCGGAAAGTCAGGGGATTTCCAGGCTGTGGGAAAAAAAAACAGGAACCGGCTGCGTGTGAGCAGGGCCAGGCTCACCCTGCAGTGCCCTAGCTGCTCCCCAGCCTGTGCAGGAGCAAATCCTGCAGGTCAGGGACCCAAACCTCCCAGCTTTGACCCCTTTTCCCTGGGACTGGTGCCACCCAGGGACTCAGATGCCTTGGAAGGGCTTTTTTGGGGTAGCTAAGCCATTTCCCAGGGCCAACTCTCCCTCCAAAGGGCCAAAGCACCAGCTCATGGCTCAGCCCCATCCCCAGCACATCGTGTTCCTCCTCCTCACATCCCACCAGTGCAGCCCCAGTCCCACCAGCCCAGCCCACCCTCACTTCACCCCCTCCTTGGGGGTTTTCTCTCCAACCCATCGCAGCCCTGCCCAGCAGGGAACCACAGAGTTTTTCTTTCTTCCAACCTAAACAATTCTGATTCTCCTCCTGCTGCAGCTTCTCCAGCTCAGAACAAGGTGCTCCCCAGCAGCACCCACCACAGAGCGCCCACCTTGCTGCCCCACTCAAGGCCTCTCCCGTAGAAACACCTGCAGCCCATCCCCTCCCTAATTAAGAGGTGCCAATTAGGGCAGAGGCTTTATCTGCCCCCCCCCACCCCCCACCCCACCCAGGAGTGGAGCTGCTGCAGGAGGAGGAGGTGGATGTAGAATAGGTTGGGGTGTCCTAGGAGCAGCCCAGAACAAGAGGACAGGATCTAAAGCTCCCTCAGGGGAGGTTTAGGCTCGATATTAGGAAGAAGTTCTTTGCTGAGAGGGGGATCAACCATGGGAATGCGCTGCCTGGGGAGGTGCTGGAGTTACTGTCCCTGGAGGTGTTGAAGAGGAGACTGGTGTAGATGATGGGTTGGTGTTGGGTTATAGGCTGGACTGGGTGATCTCAAAGGTCTTTTTTCAACCTCGTAACACTGTGAAACTGTAAAAAATGGGTATTTGGGGTTAAAAATGGGGATTTTGGGGGTGAAAATGGGGATTTATCTTTGGAAAATGGGGATTTTTAGGGGGAAGACCTTATTGATCTCTACAATTCCCTGAAAGGAGGTTGGAGTCAGGCCGGGATTGGTTTCCTTTTAGAACAACAGGATAGGGTCTCAAGCTCCCTCAGGGGAGGTTTAGGCTCGCTATTAGGAAGAAGTTCTTTGCTGANCCCCCCAGCCCGGTTCCCTCAGCCTCCGTGCCGGGGTCCCGGTGCTCCGCCGCCCCGGTCGGGCCTGCCCGGTGCTGCCGCCTCCCCCCTGGGCCCTCGGTATCCCCTCAGAGGTAGCCGGGATGGGGGGTGCCAGCTCGGGTCCCCCCCCCGGGAGGATGAGTGGGTCAGGGGGGACGCGTGTCGGGGGCTCCCCGGTGGAACCGGGGGTGTTGTGGCCGTGGGACGGGGGCTGCTCCCCCGGGGATGCCCCGGTGGGGTCGGGACAGCCCCGGTGTGTGGGGGTCGGTACCGCGGCGGCTGGAAACCCAGCGATGCTGCGGGGAGAAGGTGGTTGGTGTCGGGGTGGTTCTGCTCCAGAGCTCGTCGGTTACCGGAGTTTTGGGAACGCTGCTCGTACCGGTCCCGGTTTGGCCAGTACCGGTCCCGGTTCTGCCAATGCCAGTCCCAGTTTACCCAGTACTGGTCCCGGTTCAGCCAGTGCCAGTCCCACTTTGGCCGATACCGGTCCCAGTTGAGCCAGTACTGGTCCTGCTTCGGCTGATACTGGTCCCAGTTTGGCCTTTACAGGTCCCAGTTCTGCCAGTGCCGGTCCCGGTTTGATCAATGACGGTCCCAGGTGGGCCAATACCAGTCCCAGTTTTGCCAGTCCCAGTCCTAGCTCACCCAATACCGGTCCCAGTTTTGCCAGTCCCAGTCCTAGCTCACCCAATACCCGTCCCAGTTTTGTCAATACCGGTCCTAGTTCACCCAATACTGGTCCCGGTTCGGCCAGTGCCGGTCCCAATTCTGCCAATACCAGTCCTAGCTCCACCAATACTGGTCCTGGTTCCGGAGCAAGAACCAGACTGTGCTGGAGGGCTGATCCCAACACGGGAGCTGCTTCCCAAGGAGCAGCCAAAACTCGGTGAACCCTCATTTTTCTGCTCTTTCCAGCGCTGTAAAACCATCCTCACGAATCCACCGTGGGCCGAGCCCGCGGCCGCCGAGCTCTGCCCATTGCGGTGGAGCTTTAATGGCTCAATTAAGAGGCTCGGAAAAGCAGAGCTTTGGCTGAATGACTCCGAGCTCCCGCGCTCGTGGTCACCGCCGCGCTCGCTTCTTCACGTAATTAAACAGGTTTAAGAGTGAGAGCTCCCTTCGCAAAAGTAACCGGGAGTATCGGCGTAAGAACTGCGCCTTCCAATTAGCCTCTCTATTTATTTACAAGGGAAATCAGCCGGGTTTTTGAGGAGCGAGTTTTGCAGGTTCCGCGCCGGGATCCAGGAGCCCGGGAGGGTTTTGGTGGTTTGAGCGTGATTTATTCCTGTGGTAAATTTAGTGAGCGGAGAGTTCTCGGCTGGACCCGCGCAGGGCCGGCGGCTTCTGCAGGCGATCTGTGTGTGGTTGGAACGTGGAGCTCCCTCTGACCCACGTGGGGACGGCTGGACAGGGAGTGGCTGCTCCGGGGGAGCGAGTTTTAAGTAAAAAAAACCCCTACTTTTGCTGCGAGCTCAGGCAACGTCGTGCATCCTGTGGAGCAGCAAAAGTTTTGCAGGGTTCCTGAGGCAGGATGTGAGCGGGAGGCTTTGGGAGCCTGAATCCCGTTCCCAGTGCTGCCTCTTGCTCTTTTTTTTTTGTCGGGGGTCTGTTTGCTCGATGTTTACACCCTCAAATGAGCCTTTTGGAAAAATAATTAGCACCTGTAGCAGCAAAACTGAGCGAGCGGCTCGAACGGCAGCGTGAGAACTCTGCGAAGGCAGAAGGCTTGAATTGTCTGAAGGGCGCTTTCAAAAGCAGCAGCCTAAAACCAGCTGAAATCTTGGCGCTTTGCGCTTGTGCTATCCCAGAGCGGCTGCAGTCGCTGGCTGAAGTTAACAGGGCTGGGATGGGTGTTAGAGGGTCTTTGTCTACTTAAACAGCGCCGGGTTTTATCTGGGGCTGGCTGACTAAAGGCGAAAAGGAAAGATGCGCTTCCCTCTCCTCCTTCCTAGAAATGCACGAGGGTTTTACCTGCTTGTGGAATCACACTCGTGCTTTTTTGGCTTTCCAGGCCAGCTGAAAGGGGAGATATTTACTGTTGAAAGGAAAACGTAAAGCTAAACCCTCCGAAGTGACAAGGGCGCGTTTAACAGCTTTTTTTTGTCTTGACTGATTACATCTCAAGTGTGATTCTTTCACAAGCCTTCCGAAAGAGCCTTGCCGGGTCCCACCTGTGGATTTTTCTTCCCTTATCTCTGAGCTCACACCTTTTTGTAAAAAAAAACCCCTGGAATTCGGTGCTTGCCGCGCTCCCCACGCAGCGAATCCCCCCTGCTAATCCCCGCCAACTTTGGAACAAAACCAGCAGGACCGAGCGTCGTGTTTCGTCATGTGCCAGACACGGGACTGGCTGTGGCTGCCAGCCCCGGCACCCGCTGAAAAGCTGCAGATGCTTTCACTGAAGTGTGGGGTTTTTTTCGGTGACACTCAAGTATTGGTGGATGGGAATATTTTGTAAGTTTTTGGTTGAAGCAGTGAGCATGTGGAGTGGCCGAGGGTTGTGTTTCCTGCCGGAAAGGGCCATTCGGATGGTTAAGTTGTGGCTCCCTGAGCTGGAGGGTGTAGAATAAAAACGCTGACGTGGGTTGAAAGCTTTTTGAACGGTGACGCTGGAATAGAGAGCTCACTCTGCGCTCGCTCAATCCCACGCTCTGATTTTCCATCGTGGGTGTCTGGATCTCTCAGGAAAACCTTTTAGGCTTAATTCGGAGGTTCATATTATCTCAAAGTGACTTTTCAGCTTGAAGCTTCCAACTTCTCAGTCTCTTTTGGTACAGAGGTGAAGGTCTGTGGACACGGAGCTGTGAGCAGGACGAGTACTTGGCTCTGCCACTGAGAATGTGCCGGGGGTTGGCTGCTGAGCAGCGGTGTTCACGCTCTTCCATCAGCAGGGGAATGAGTTTCAATGTCCTCTGGGACTTTTTCCACCGGTGAAAGGCTGCGTGTGGCAGAGCATCGAGGTCTGTTCAGCTCCCCTGGAGAGTTTCTTCCAACGCGTCTCTCGTGGTTGATGCTGGGGGTAGAACGAAGGGTAAAGAGAATCAGGGACTTGTGTTTTCTTGGCTTCTGACCCGGGTCAGCCAAGTCTTTGGTGCTCTCCTCTTTCCTATTAATTAGTGTGATGCCCCATTTCCCCCTTGCAGGCTGCTCCTGAGGCTGGCACCGTGAGCGCCCGTCTCACCGCTTTACTTCGAGCCTGTCCGGCTCCCTCCTGGAGCAATGTTTTCATAGAACACCAGGTTGGAAGGGACCTCAAGGATCATCTGGTCCTGTCTTTCTTGGGAGCAGCCTGGTCTAGACAAGATAGTCGAATCTTGAAAGTGTCCGATGTTGGGGACTCCACCAGTTTCCTGGGGAGGTTATTCCAATGGTTGATGGTACTTGTTGTGAAAAATGTGATATTTTATTTCCCAGAGCCAAACGTTTTGAGTCTGGAGACAGAGCGTTAGAGTGAGGGCAGCCTGTGAGAGGAGGGGGCAAGCCCCCGGCTTTGCAGCTGCTCATTGCAGGGAGGTAACAGGAGCCTCAGGACGGTGAATGGGGGACCTGCCAGCTCTGTGCTTGAGAAACCGAGTCTGGGGAAGCAGGAGAGATAATGTTCTGGAGCCGCCGTGAGCTGCGTGAGTGAGAAGTGAGGTCGGCAGTGCAGGTAGCAGCAGCAATTAACTTTAATTGTGCAGCCTTGGAACAAAAGTATCTGCGGGAGATGTAACAGAATTTGTGTCAGTGGGTTGATTAATGAACCTCTCGTTGCTGCTGAAGCTGCTGCGCTACTTAATTGTCTCATGAATCCCTGGAAATTTAGGGAACGGTGCATTGGGGCAGGTGCCAGCAGCAAGGCTCCAGATTCAGCCTTTTCCCCTCTCGCTATTTAGCCACGAATTTCTGCGTGAGGATCGTGGCCGCCGACTCTGTCAGCTGCGGTTCCTCATTCTGTTCCTTGTTCTGGCCCCTGCTCGCTCAGTCCTGGCAGCCTGGCCAGTCTCTGAGCCGAGGCTTTTTCAACTCTTCTTTTTTCTCCTGGCACTTACCGTAATTAAGGCTGTTCCACACTAATTTAAACCTGCCTGACTCCAAGTCTACCTGCGTGGGACTGTTCATATTTTCTTGTAAAAGTTCCCTTTCCCTCCGAAAAGCCACCTTTTGGGTTTTTTTTTCCCCTGTATATTTTGCACCTCACGAGGAGGAGCTGGCCCTGCTGGGAGGGTGAAGCTCTGCGTTTTGTTCTGGAAACAGCCCTGGCTTTGGAGGGCGACTTTGCTCTTTCACCTGCACCGCCGCGTATCTTGCACAGGTCTGGCAGGAGGCTTTGGAACCATCTCAGTTCCTCCTCGCTTTGCTTACCGAGGATCTAATTCCAGCGGTTAATCTGTCAGGTGGCTCATTCCACACCGCACTTCCCCATCGATTTGTGCAGCCCGGGGAGGTAACAGGGCTGGCCCCGTGTCCTCCTCGTGTTGCTCCTGAGCCTGGCGGTGCTGAGCCCGGATGCTCACAGCTCCAGCTCTGCTCAGAGCATGTTCCTCCTTGCCAAAAGTGTTCGGGAGATCAAGGTGGCTTAATGATCTCAGGTTGGGGTGCCCTGAGGTGGTTCCGTTTTCATCACAGCTGATCAGTCCCTCTCAGGTCAGTTTTTCCTCTGCGTTTGTAGCCGGGCTGAGTTGCGTTCCTCGTCTGCCTGAGGTCAGGCTTTGCTCCCCTCTTTTCTGTAACTTGTTTGGCTTCTCTGGCTTCAAATATAAATTCATGAGGTCCTAAGAGCAGGAGAGAGCTGGAGTGAGTCACCCACAGGATCTTCTGTTTCTGCCTTCGTTGTAAATTAACTTGAATTTCCTTTTCCAGCAGCGTTTCAGGTACCTAAACACGCAGTCGCCGCGTTTGATTTTGCTCTACAAAGAGCTGGATTTTCCTAACTAGAACGGGTGAAGTCACAAATAGCAGAGAGAGTGAAATAAATGGTGTTTCCATTCACATTTTGAGTTCTCCACAGGGATAAGATCTGGCACTTCTGTTCGTGTTGAACTTTTGTGCTCAGATGCTATCTTGTGCCGGCTGGTCCCTCTCTGAGCATGGTGGAGCCTCGTGGCAGCTCGGCAAGGGAACCGCGCCTGGCTCCGAGGGTAGATCCTCGCTTCCCTCCCTTGGTTTTCCTGTTGGTCCGAGTGAGTCACTGCCGGCAGCAGTGATGGGGGCTCTGATTTGAGCCCTTCCCTTCTCATCCCTCAAGGCAAAACGTTGTTTGGTCTGAACTGCCCAAAAATATGGTGAGGAGAAACATTAAAGAGGAACTCGAAGCTGGCTTGGCACTTGAGATACAAAACACGGCTTTGAGTTCCGTAGTTGAGTTCCCAGTTCTCGGGTGAATCGTGTTCTAAATAATCCCTCCCAGCAGCAGCTCCTGTGGGTGCCGTGCCGATGCTCACTGGTGGCAGTGGAAGGAGTGGCTGGAGGCCCGAGGCTCCCGTCCTGCTCCGAGGGTGTTGAGGGAATTCATCTGCAGCAGGAGAAGCAACTGGATGGGATTTCTGAGCTCTTTTTGTCATTCCGGAGTGCGTGGTAACTCGGGACCGGCAGGTTTGGCTCCGGCTGTTCCGCGCATACCTGTGGTTTCCTGGCTATCTGCCTTTAATGGAGACAATTTAAGATACACTAATAGAGGCTGGAACGCGCCAGGAGGAAGTGCTTGTGTTTGCTGGTGTACAATGGGTTGTGTTCACCTCTCCCGATGACAGATGCCTGCGAACCGAGCCCATACCCACAGCTCTGTCCTGCAGAGCAGCTCTGTATGTTCTTCAAATTGGGAGTTGTCTGCTCCAGTGCTGGTCCCAAACATTTCTAAAGAGCTCGAGCTGTGGAAAGCTGAAATCTGTGCCCCGTGAGCTCCAGGCACGATGAATTGCGCAGGGATTCCGGGGTGAAGCTTCCCCTTCCTACGTGGGCCGGGTGGCGAACCCTTCAGCAAAGTTATTAATACTGAAACTGGTCCTGTAGCTTCATCGGAAGAGCTCATGATAGAATTGAGCTGCTCACGCCGTGCAGGGCACCGCTGTCGTTATTAAACACGGGCTGCTCAGCTGCAGAGGTGTGAGAATGATGGGTTTTTTTAGTGTCGCCTCGTCATTGCTCAAGTGCCAGCCCCCTGAATCGCTTGGCCGCTGTTCCTTAGAGATGCTCGTGGAAGAAAATGCCTGAAGTTCTTGGAGTTTGGAGCCTTCTCATTGAGATATTGGAGTTCCCAGATGCTCTGTCTCAGCTGCCTCTTGCACCAGGCGCTGCTCACGGGGCTGTGGTCTCCTCTCCCAGCCCTCACCCTCGGTGACTCCTTAACACAACTGCTGCTGACGGAGCCTCGGCCTTGGTGGCTGGAGAACTTCTCTGCTTGGCTGTCAGTAGGTAGCTCTGCAGATTGTGCTTTGAGAGGAGAAAAATCCATTCCAGTGATTTGGCTTTTTCTGCAGGTTTGTCCTTGCACCGTTCAGAGTTTTTTGGTTGTTGGGTTTGGGGTTTTTTTGGTGGTTTTTTTTTTTGGTCACGTCGCTCCCCGAGCAGCTCTGATGGTGCTGGAGAGCCTCAGCTGATTCCGTATGACAAGCAGCCCGTCTGTACCACCGCTCTGATTACTTGGCAGTTACATTTGGAAGCCTAATCTACTTGCGAAGCTTTTTTTGAAGTTCCTCATTAGTGGTTGGTACCTCCCGGCGCTAACGATGCTTTTCTGCGCCACGGGGATGTGACGTGGGGCTCCAACCGGGCTTCTCTTGGTGCCGGTGTCGTGGTGTGACACTGCCATTGGGTCCAGGGTGCTGATTTCCATGATTCTAAATTCTTTATTTTCTAGTGCTGTGGAACCCTGTCAGTTTGGTGGGGAATATCTGGTAAGAGAAGCGGAGAAATTGGTGGGGGATGCTGCCTGAGTGCCTTTAGCTATTTTCACCTCCTGGACTTACAAACTATAAAGCCTGAGTGTGGATTTTATAGTGGAGTGAAAAGAAACACTTCTACTTGTAAAGGAACGAGGCTGCAGTAAATCTCTGCTGAAATAAAGCCAGGGAGAAAGATCTAGGTGATCCCAGACCTTTTGGTGAGTAATTAATTAAAATGGGCTGACGTTTGTGTAACTTAATGACCTTTTCCGGTAGCCTGGTGTAACTTCTGCTGGTGTATAAACCTCCTGCTCTGGAGGTGAAGCTCCGCTGTGCTTTCCTGGGGAAAACGCTTGCATCTTGCTCGGGGTTTTTTCCATTTTTTAACAGTCTGTCAGGCTGTGGGAAGAGGCAGAGCTCGGATTAGCAGCCTCTGCTGTTCGCTTGAACCCGCTGCTGGCTGCCCTGCTCCTGGGGAAGTTGCCTCCTGCTCAACCCCACCCCGTGAGCCGCCGCTTTCATCCAGCGCGGGGCCGGGAGCTGACGTAACCCGTGCGCGTTGCGGGGTGGCTGCCCTCCGAGGCTAAAAGAAAAGGGGGAATACTTTTTTAAACCACAAAGTGCTTCGCCGTGGGCAAATGGTTTAATTCCATGCGGAAGCCTGTGTCTCATGCAGGCATTGATGCGCCCACGGTTCTGTAGAGGAGCAGAGGCGACAGGTCTCGGGCTCTTCTCTGCACCCACGACGTCCCTGGATTGTGAGGGCTTTGCTGGGTGACTCTTGACCAGAGTTCTGGTGTCTCTGTCCCCACCCTGGGCTCGCCGAGGGTATCATTGGTGCCCCAGCACACGGGAGCCCTGCTTGGAGAGCGATCCTGGCACAGCTGCTGCCACCGGAGAGAGAGAGAAAGAAAGAGCTGCTTTAATTCCACTTTCCATTACAAATGCAGAAATAATTTTGCCCTCTGAAAGGTCACTTATTTATAAAGAGACTCTTGACTCAGAAAGGACTCTTCAAAAAGGACTACTTGCAGCAAATAGTAGCTTCTAAACGGTCAGAGCTGGCTTGCAGCTTCGGTTTGTGCAGCTTAGTTCTCCTGCTTGGCTGGTTTGCTCCCTGAGAAGGTCTTGGCTGGTTTCATCTCCTCAGCTGCTGTTCCGAGGGCTTCTGGTGGCAGCTGGGGTCATGGGAGGCAGAGAGGGGCGAGGAAAGATGCAGTGAAAGACATCACGGCTGCTTTGCTCTTGCTCTTCTGGTTGTAGAGGTTACTTGTGCTGTCTCTTTTTAATCCAGTCAATCCAGTTGGCATTGGGTGCCCTGTGGGGTTATGGAAGATATAGTGGGGAGGGGGGAAAAGAGGGAGACTTGGAGTGTGAAGTTGCACTGAAGGCACGGTCTCATCGTGAGGTTAATCCCTGTCAGAGCAGTGCTCTGGCTTTAGCGAGCGTGGTTCTGAAACATCATGCTAGCAACAGGGGAAGTGTGAGGCAGCCGCTAAGTCCTGACATGTGTGAGATGAATAATATCGACGCTAAAAGTTCACTGTCCAGTGTGACCTTTGTGCACGGCAGTGGTGAAAAGTGTGAGTG
>WEIS01028407.1:2796-13860 GCA_013389965.1 Todus mexicanus
CTTAGGGAAAAAGGATACGGAGCGGGACCACTACAAAACAATCCTTCCCCATTATACCCACCAGCTTCCAGAAAAGAGCTGACTAAATCATAGTCAAAAAATTGTACCTCCTATTAAGGTGATAGTGCTGTCACTTCTGTCTTTGATAGAAAAGTAAAATTACGCCAGTACAAAGGGGAAATAGACCTCCTTGTGCCTCTTTTCCAACCATAAGCCACACAGAATATTTTATTTTCCTCATGAAGCACAGAACTGAGCAAAGCCTAAGATTTTTAGAATCACTTTTCTAACCAAGTAAACAATATTAAGCCACTCTAAAAAATTTGAGTCCTATTTCTACACCTCAAGAAAAGTATTACTTCACAAGATGCACTTTTTCTTTTTTCCTGCGGTCTTATTTCTTCAACTAGATTTTTGTCCCTGCATCAGCAGAATCGAAATTAACTCACTGAAGTGTTTCCATAAACAAACTGGGAGGACAGCAGGAGCTCTTCCCATCTCTGGATAGAGCAGAAACAAACAACAGATCCAAGACCGTGCTCCTGCATCACTATGGAAAATACACAGTACAGGAACCCAGGTCACCCAAGAGCCTTGAGCATCTGCTCTCTCTAGCGGCAATCACTAATCAACAGGAAGCCAGACAATCCTGGCACAAAGATACTACGAAAAAGGCTGTTGGGAAATAGAATATTCAATGGTCCGTTGAATAAATTCATTATCCTTGAATGCATAATTTACCTCTTCTTACAGAAAAGAATTTCCGGTCACTGTTACTCATATTTTTCAGTTTTTGATAAATGATGAAGCCAGCCTGCAAAAGAAAAAAGAAAAAAAAGAAAAGAAAAAAAAAGAGTACTCGGTACTCTGCAGGAAAACATCTTAGAGACTAAACAAAACCCAAGCATTAATTCAAACCATGGCATGAATACATTGTGAACATCAAATTCTGCACTGTTGGTCCGTGCCATACACAAAGGCCAACAGTATTCCTTGCTGAACTGTTCATCACAACGAAAGTTAATGCTTTACAGAATGCTTCACAAAAGGCAAAGTCCTGATTTGGAGTTCAACATCGTAGCTGATGCTCTTGTCGAGATCTTATCTTAGATTATTTTATAGAGTTAGATGCAAATAGAGAGCTCCAAGTACTCTGCTCCCAGCCTCACCATCTGCTCCACCTCATTCAGATTTTATGTGGCGCTCCAGAAGAATAGCTGTGAACCTGCTAAGATAGATTCTGTGTGCTTTGTATTTCCCCTGATATGAATAATAAGTTCTAACTGGAAAACGCAGCCTACAGCTAGGAATGTGCTAATTAGGCTACACATGTTAAGCAAAGCATCTGAAAGAGGAAGGAGAAAGAAACAAGTGACTCCCTCGTGTTTTCCTGTGCACCTCCAAAAGCCAGGCCAGGTGAACAGAGAATAGCGAGAAACAGGCATTGCCTGAAAAAAGCAGGTGCACCAGGCTCCAAAAACAGAGCTCCTTTCCTTACTGGTTTGGGTCTTTACAGGTGCTAAAAAATCCACAGTTTAATATTTAACTAAACTAGAAAATCTGTAATGCTTTCTCAGTCAGAAAAGAAAACAGAGACCACTGTCCCACTTCCCTTTCTCTATCAAACCTCATCACAGAAGTAAAAGCCTGAGGAATTTTTATTTCATTGCCATAAAGAACAATCTTCTCCTACGAAGTACGCAGCGCTCAGCAGCACATCAGTAAATCCCTTCACAGACCTGAAGGAAAACTGTGCTCTTTTGAAAACAATGAAAAAGCAGAGACTTCAACAGAACTACAAAAGCTAATATGCAACTAAATTACTCTTCCTGGTAATCCCAACTGTGCCTTTGCTGCCTTAGCCACTGGAGAAGGGTGTCTTTCTTCAAAGCTGCTTATTAATTTTCTCTGACATATTATATTTAGCAGGATTTTCGTTCATAAGCAGCTAAAGAAAGATGACCAAAAACCCCAGTAGGAAACACATCCAGAATTGCCAACAAGCTGCAGTGAACAGCTGCAGACAAGGGAACCACAAATAATGATCCGCTCTTCACTTCCATGAGTAATTATTGTACTCAAACACACAGCCATGTTACACCAACAGGGGATAATCATGCTGCAAGAATTTAGGCTTGCTGCATACAGGCAGGTATAAAAATCACCCGATTGCTCCACCAAAACTGACTTCCCTGAGGTGACAACCTGAATTGAGTCCAAATGGACAGACAATCCTCAGGCATCCTTGCTGGTGCCCACGCGGCACGTTCAGGGCACAGCAGAGCTGCGCTTCCTGAGTAGACTTTAGTAAGAAAAGCAAATCCTGCAATGCCACGAAACATAAAGAGGTAAAGTATCTCCTGGGAGGCTCAAGGCTGCGGTGGAATGGGGTTTCTTTCTCCCACTGAAATTCCATTTTCTACATGAAGCATTCACCACAAAATCTTCTTCAAGTGATCTCAGCAACAGGACGTTACAGAGTAAGGTACAGGCAGTACCACCTTCAGCGGAAGAAATTATGAAATTTGGATGAACACTGAGGTTTAAAACTTAAGACAGACAGGGAATTGGGCAGCAACCTACTTGGTGGCATTTCCACCTTTAAGTATCTCATAAACACAGTGGACCTGAGAGCCTTCCTACATTCATTATGTTTAATGGCAGAAAGGCATTCAAACCGGCAGCTAACAACACATTAGAGAGGACTTTACTGACATGGACAGAACGGTGATTTCTTTCTGTACATACATAGGCATCGGTGGCTGCATACAACTTTTGCTGCTCGTTGAGTGGAAACTCTTCCCAGTTACTGCAGCGGACAGACTTATCCTTCCAGAGCTGCTTGCCAAAGAGGTGTTTTACCAGGCCGTTTAGACTCCATATCTCCTTACACTTCAGCTGAGGAAAAAAAAACCAACAAAACCAACAACAGAGGACGTGTTTAGAGGGGAAAGTGACTGCACCTGGCAGAACATATTCCTAGAAGTGGCAAAGTGTATTTAATCCCTCACTAAAAGCACAGAGCTCTGGGTTAGTCAGAGTAAACTAGTTTCTCAAAGCAGTGACTGTTCTCCAGGCCTCATTCTGCTCTCATCATATTGAAAGGTAGTTTGGCAATTCGAAAGCTGTACTTCCCTGCTCCGAAACAGGACTGTTAGAGGACATACCTACATTGCCAGGCTGGAAAGAAGGCATTAGGGCCAGACAGTGCGAGGTGGTATTGTCACACCACCAAAAATAGGAAATATCTGTACAATGTAGTTTCTGGGTTGGTAAAATAAAAGACTCTATTCTCCTCCAGGATTTTTCTATTATTTGCCTTTCTAATTAGGGAAACTCAACATCGAACATCAGGAATTTATTTAATATGAACATAGGAATATTAAAGTCTCCCTGCAAAGTCTCTCCCTGCCATCTTTTGCAAGCCTGAAAGCAAGTACAAGCAGAGGAGCGCAGTTAAAGACCACGCTAACCACCAAGTGTGCTGGGAAGCCATTCATCCAAAGTCTCCAAAAGCCAACCCGCCACTCGGCTGTTTTCAATTGCTTTTGTAGCCAGACTTGTCAATCACAATTTCCAGATGCTATTGTCTCAGTAGCCACTTTGGGAAACTTTCCTTCAGACCTCCAAGGATCCAGGACTCATGGGCACAGCCTTCAGCTATTTCAACTTGCAAGGGCTCGCAAAATATGTGGAACTGTCGAGCCCAAGAGCGGCAGCGCAGCATTATCAGCTCGCCTCCTTAAATCTGGTATAAGAAAAGCCTACCCATTGTTTGTCTGAGGTTCCCCCAGCCCTCCCCCTTGCACTGTGCCATTCTATATAACCCTATTCCTTCAAGTTTATTTTTGGTTTGCTTTCTCTTTAGCAGAAGACTTTCAAGCTGCTATTAGAGATTGTATTGCTCGTCTTCCTAACAAATGATCCTGGAGTGGGCTTACAAAAAAACAAGGAGGTGAACTGAGGAAACTCCAAGGCTAAAAAAGAAGAGACAGAGCACAGGTAACAAAAAGTGTTGCGTATGTAAAAAGACAGAGAAGCTTTAAGGGACACCTTAAAAATAAGAATGGCAGGATGATTTAGAAGGTGGTGAACCTTTCACTCTCTTCCCCTAGTAAGACAGCACAGATCTCAGTACACCAAATGCTATCTAACCCAAATCCAGCTACACTGAAGTTCAGGGTGCACCAAATGCAACGTTGCTTCTAAACAACGGCTCATCAGGCATCGGAAACTGCACCCACGGGAGAGCAGAGGCGAGTCTTTCAGCTTCACAGTCATGGAAACCAAGATATTTCTATGGCTTCAGATCATGTGGCAAGCACCTCTGCGTGGAGGACTTCGAGGAAGACCTTGATGCTTCCACTCAGCACCAAGCAAGACATCCCTTCAGACTGGCATCAGTTTTTCACTACTGCTGCAGCATTTTCTGCTGCATGTTACTCTAAAGGTTCAGGCATTGCTTGGACAAGGACACCACTGCCAGCAGAACCCCAACATGACACAATCTGGCAGTTTCCATCACTGAGAAGTACAGAAAATGCAGCTGAAATAAAAAGCCATACCTTGTAAATGCTGAAGGTGAACAGACCTGAAAGGGGACAAATGTTCATGAAGACCTGGCTCACTGAAAGACAATACTGAGCTCGGTAGACTTTCTGAAGGGTTAACTTTTAACTTTTTCTTTAAATAAGCTACAAAACAGCTCTGCTTCATTCTACAGAACGCGTTTGCTGTCAAAATTGAACCCCTACGAATATAAGGAAGCCTCCTTTTGTACAGCACGATAACAAGATTCCCTCCCACAACAAAAAGGTTTTAAGTTTTACTTTCTCATTAGCAACGTCAGCCAGCTCCACAAAGCTCTTCAGTTTGATTTCAAAGTCACTCATCAGCTTCCATTGATCTCCCTCAATTCCTACGCCAACCTTTTTAATTGTTTCATCTTCGAGCAGTCTTTTGAGTCCCTTGGGAAAACCTAAAATAGATTAAGCCCAAACATGAGAAACTGAACACTAGAAGATGCCAGAAAGTCTACTGGAAATGATGAAATCTGAGCACTAAGGCCATCTGCAGAAAACTGTGCTTTGAGAGGGAAAGTCCCCAAAGCTGCCCTGTTCACATGACAGTTTGCGCTCTGGAATGAATGGAAACACCAATTGGTTGTAACATATCATCTACAGACAAGCAGGAATTACATACTTGAAATACACAAATTCATTCTGTATCTGAAAACAAATCAAGTAAAAAAACCCAATAAAACAACTTACTTTATCTTACTAATCATTAAATCACATAACAAAAGCCAGAAAAGACGTTTTACTTCTCAGAATCAGATGCTCGTGAAATCAAATGCAATATTTTACTATTTTCCACATGACTCCTTCCTGGTTTTTGCCGTTGCACATTCCCAGGAAACAGTTTAAGCCGTAAGCATGTGGAATCCCTAGGAAAACAGATTCTGCAGACACATACTCAATGCTAACGCTGGGCTGGTCCAACAATAGCATTTGGAAAACAGAATTTGCCAACCAGATCCTTCGCCAAGCCCAGAAAAGTCAGTCTTGTAAGGAAGAAAAAACCCAAAACATTCAAGGCTGTACACAGATTATATAAGTATTATATTTGGATTTATCCCAAACTGATGGCACAGAAATCCTGGATCAAAGAGTATTTTCAAGTTTACGCAACTGGATAAAAGCACGCACCTTTCATATCTGGTTTTCTACAGGAAGGAACAGCCACAGACACTTCGCACTGGAACAAAAGCAGCCTTTTCCTCCCCTCCATGTTTGTTCCCATTTAAAATTCAGAGCACCTTACTTAAACACACACCTTCAGGACTCCACAGCTGGATTAGGCTGAAGCACAATTCTAGTACCCACAAACACGCGGTGTTGCACAAATGCTAAGTACTTAGTGTCTGCCTTGTTTCTGATTTCAAATCTCACCTTTTCGCTACCATAAATATTTCATTATACACTTCAACCGGCACTTGGCATCACTGGTTTTATTTTCACACGGCTATTGCCCCACTATCACGGCTACCACAGACACTATACAGATATGTTTGCAACTATTGCCAGCTGACTTACTGAACAAGGGACCTCCTTTTTTTTTTTTTCTTCTTTTTTTTTTTGCAACAACAAACAATAAATCTTATCCAACTGGCTAATTCTGCCAACATCTACATTTCCGTGGGTTGAATCTATTCTGCATAATAAGCAGAAATTGGCTGTAGTTCCTGGGGGGCAGGGGGAAAAAAGGTCGACATCCCGCTCAGTTCAAAGGGCATCTCCCACTGGGCATTTTCAGACATGATTCAGGAGGAAACATCATCTTGGGCTGTAACACACAGCAGCCCACATGGAACCGCAGCTCAGCATCAACACACAAACATCTTCACTTTTAGAAGCATTTCAGCTCTTAATGACTCTTCCTCCCTTAGCTTCCTCTCCTCAAATCTTTTCTCTTTTGTGCGCTTGTACCTTCCTGCCTCCCAGATTGAATAGCCTCCAGCAATTAAATTTTCCACCCCATTTGCTATAAATGACAAAGGATTGAACACCAACATTAAAATTATCGCTATTACACCTCAGCTTGCGCACCCCGGGGAAATCAGACACATCTCGCAGGCATAGTTTCAATCTACCATTCAAACCAAAGGTTATAAAACTGCAGCCTCCTTCCCTCACTCCTGTTTTCCCTATTTAGAAGCTTTTATTCACACCCGTAATGAATTCAGGCTGCTGAGCACACCCCCTTCTCTCCCCACAGCTGCATCGCACCAGGTATCCAGTATTCTCTCCAAAAACCAATGTCACAAAACGCAGGTATTGGGAACAAACAGCACGACAGCCATAATTTTGGAGGGGTTTTGTTACTGAAGCCCAATTAAAAGGAAACGCAGCCTGATAAATTCAGGTCTGTTGTTTATTTTGGCACTCAATAGAAAGCTCGTTATATGAGCAGGGAATTGAATTTTTAAAATGGAATTAAAATATTCTTTCCCAGAGAGAAAAAAACATCCTCAAGTAAGATTCTTTTGCCCTATTCAGAACCCAAATCCCTGCAAGCAAGCGCCCAGGGTGAGGCTTGGGCTGAGATCCTCTTGATACACGCAGGCAATACTCAATAAATCCCCTTATTATAGATGGAAAGAGGAGAAAGATGGATTTTTTACTAACCAACACACTGAAATATCAGCTACTGCTCAAGGCTTAGGTTCAAACTTAATCACAAGAAACAGAGGGCAACTCGTGCCCTAATTAACAAGAGGAGCAGCAGTACCTGCCATCGAAGAGATGTGAAACAAATAACACTTTTCCTCAGTCACACATAGCTGGATTACGGCGATTTTTGCCATTTTTCCTTTCGTATACGACGGTGGCCATTCAATATCGAACCCAACAGCAGCCCCAGTCGATAAACTCTGCCTGGAAAGAAATGGATATGCTTCGCATTTAACCGTTTTAGTATTTAAAATATCAGGTTTCATCTTTACCTTGCGTAATGATTAAGAGAATCGCAGCCAATGCACTTGTCCTCACGTGCACAGGACACAGAAACCATTTCAAAATCAAGACCCTCAGGACGTGAAATTCCTGCTGGTCCCAAAAGCCCTAGGAAGCCCTTCAAACCTTACTGCATAGAACCAGCAGCAGAGCAAACCTCAGGAAACAGTCCAATACAAAAGGTGATGGAGTAGCTTATATTCCCTTGAAAGCTTGTTCTTTATCGATCCCACTGCACAGAAAGTTATGTATAGAATTTTTTCCCCCCCGTAATATGAGCTGTGCTATGCAAAAAGAGGGGAAAAAGGATAATAATCAATTTGCATCATGAATTTACCATGTCTTCTTCAAAGTTACAGTCCCCAGTTATGAATTAACACATATGTGTGGTTTCTTACAGCTCGTACTTTCTTCGTGAAGTCACTGAAGCTCATGGAATTATCCACACAGCAAAAGAACCCATTCTGGGGCCTTTATGGCTTCTGCTTAAAGGGACTGTAAGATTCAGTGACGGCATCTTCCAGAAAAAGACCATTGAATGCGAGACTGTTAAGAGCATAACACAACAGAGAGGTGTTTTTAAACCAGCACAAGCTGCAGACAAAACAGGGACCTCTCCATCCTGAGAAACAGGCTTGGTTTGTGCTTGCAACCAGTGAGACACAAGACAGCAAACACTACCAGATGTTTTCTCTGCCTGAACCGCTGGCCTCTGGACACACGGAACGCACAAGTAGCCAGGAGAAGACACAGAGGGAAGAGCCAAAACCTTTTAAGAATGGAAAAAGCACTCAAAACCCCAAGAAAACCAAGGCAAGAGCTATTACCTGATGTCTTCTGAGATAAGGGAACAGTCGCTGGCTTCGTAGCTGTAAATAACAGAGCCACGGAACTCCAGGAACGGCAGCCTGTCCTCCAAAACACTCCTCTGAACAGCAGGCTTCTGTCGAACAACATCGGGAAGAGGTTCAGTTACTGGCCACACTCAACCTCGCCACACAGATAGACAGCACCGGAACCGCGGCACGTGACTGGAACACTGGATCCTTGCATGGGTGGCACCAGTGGTTGCCAAAAACTCTGCAGCAGAACCATGCTCCCTACGCAGGGTCAACCAACGAGAGTGTAACATTTAAGATATATTTGTAAAAACATTTGAGTTTATGCCCTGATTTCTTTGCTTAATCCTGAGCGCTTGGATCAAAATCATGCGGGCTGATCTTTTACCTCAATTTGGTTGAGCTGGGTTCTCCCCACTCAAGAGATCTAGCAACTTTCCAAGAACAAGGTCAGGGAAAACATCCATTTTTGACAGCGTCAAAACCCCTCAGCGCTACTTCAACTGCTGTAGCGCTTCCACACCTCAGGAATTTGAGGAAGAACGTAAGAAAAAGGACAATAATTTGTTAATTCAAGTCACTGCTGAAATAATTCAAATCCTGTTAGGCTAAAATCTTCTGCAAAACTCCTGATAACAATGTCCTGTCTGGAAAATCTTGAGGTTAGTTAAAGAAATGAGTAAGCTGCAACGCAAATAATACCAACCACTGTTAAATATCACACAGTAACACTTGAAGAACAATCTTGTCAATAAAAAGAGGCCACAAAAGCAGATTTTAATACAGTTTCAGAAACAGTAAGTTGCCTGGAAAGGGGAGATTCTGCAACAAAGATTCTGCTGATTTTACGCTAGTACAACACAAAACATTTCCTCCAGTTAACGAAGGGTGAAAGTTTAATCAAAACCTTTCCACCGAGAGCTCGGTGCTACAGCGCACAGCAAACAAACGGCATGTTGGTTTACAGTGACATTTTTTAATATCTGTGCTATTCATTTTTTACTCCCACTTCACAGAAGGAAAACTGCTGAATTGAGTCTTCTGCTTTCCTCTCATTAATTACCTTTATAATCGTTAAAGCAGCTTCAAATGTTACTAGGGGGGCTGTCCCTTCTAGTGGGAAATTTTATACTGAAGCTGCTCACGTATGCAGAAAAACCCCGAACATCTAAGGACACATTAACATCCTCAGAGTGCCAGAAAGTTCTAGAGAATCTTGGCGACCAATTAATTCTTCTGACAGCTCTGAGCTGCAAAACCTTCTGAAATATCAAACGCGCAAATACCGAAAGCCAGGGGGTCTCCACAGAATAAACTTCTCTCATCAGGTGACAACTCAAGGCCATCGCGTTCTGAGCTCTCAAAATACACAGATGCCAAATCCCCAGCCCTCGCTGGTCTACAGCGCACAGGACTGGGTGAACAACGCATCAAAAGCTCCTGTATAGTTGGGTGGCTTTGCCAACAAAATTTAAGATTGTTAGGAAGAAATTTCTGTCAGGGTAACAGCAACAGCCTTTGGTCAATATGCGGTATCTTAATTTCTTTTGAAAAGGGGACCTTAACAAGCCAACACAACCAGTAAAAACACAAGAATGCTTAAATTTCATTCCAGTTCACAGAATAAACCAGCTGCAAATATTCCCAAATACCAGAGGCACACGTCTAACTAAAATATACGTGGCTCAGTGTTGTTTTATTATGCAGTCTGCAACCAAATGCACTTCCTCCCCCGTGATAACCTACCTTTTTATCACCCAAAACTGCCTGGTGGTTTTGCGTAAGCATCCACTGGGGATATTTATTCTGCAGATCAGGTGTTAGCAAATCCGGCTTATTCATTTTTTCCACATTTCTGTTATCTTTTCACATTAAAAAAAAAGGAAGAACAAAAAATGAAACAGTCAATAGTTTGCACAGACACGAGTTTTTGTTGTCATCAAGCCAGAACAAGGTCATAGCAGATCTTGAATTTAAAATGCTTTGTGCGCGGGATGAACATTGACAGTGCTGCCCGCATTGAACAGTGGAAGAGTTTTAGGTGATGTGGTTCACGTGTCAGCGTGAAAAATAAGAAATAAACCAGGAAAAGGCCTTCTGGGAAAGGAAATTTAGTCTGGTTTTACAGAGATCAGTGACTCTGAAGTGCGATGACAATCGGCAGCAGAGGAGGAGCAAAGCCTTCGCATAATCACAGAATGTTGGGGGTTGGAATGGACCTCGAAAGATCCTCTAGTCCAATTCCCTCATTGCCGGAGCAGGATCACCTAGATCAAGTCCCACAGGAACTCGTCCAGGTGGGTTTGAAACGTCTCCGGAGAAGGGGCCAAGGCGCCTTATTGCTTCAGGGGGACCCGGCAGCCTCGCTCCTCACCTCCGGGCGGCCACCTCGCCTTTCCCCCGCCTCCCGATACCCAAGGCGGGCCCTTCCCGCCCCTCAGCCGCCGGGATCGGTGTCCCGCAGGCCCGGCGGTGGCCACAGCAGGCCCGCACCGGCAGCGGGACGCCCCCGCCGTCGCACCGGGCTTCTCCCGGGCACCGGGGAACTCTCACCCCGCCCCTTCAGAGCCCCGGTCCGGTGCAGGCCCAGCGCCACCGCTCACCGAGCGCCGCGCCCCGCTCCGCCGCGGCTCACACATTGAGCGTCGCTGCGCGGCGCCTCCTGATGACGTCACGAAGGTTCGCTTTCCCCATCCTACCCCCCCCCCGGC
>WEIS01028411.1:8421-27196 GCA_013389965.1 Todus mexicanus
GGAGCCGGAGCCGCCCCCGCTCTGCCTCCCGCGGAGGGCGCGCACCGAGCGGGCGGCTCAGGGGCCCCTCCCGCGGTCCCTGCCCGCAGCCTGCCCCGCGCTGCCCCGCTCGCCGGACCGCCGCCAGCCGGAGCCGAGCTGTGTCCGCTTGCCGCGGGCAGCAGCGCACAGGGACTCGTGGCCAGCGGGGCTGTCCCGGCACCAAGGCGGCTGCCGAAAGCATTTTCTCGTTGATTTCCAAAGAGCTCCGTGTTATTAGCCCCCAGATTTGCCCCCAGCTCGAACTTGAGCGATGTCACCCGTCTAAAGTTACGTCTTTAGCCACCACAAATCAGCTGCCGGCTTTGTAAAGGTAGAAGATGGTTTAGGTGAAATGTAGCTTAACTAGAGAATGTTTCTGGTAATTAAGAGAAAGAAACAGAATCCAACATTTATTTAACTGTGTTGGATTTCTGGCATAAGTGAGTAACACTTAAAACCCGCTAAAACTAAATTTCACTGATTATATAAATGGGGTAAGTTGCAGAAAAAGTTACTGTATTAAGCAGTTCCGCTACAAAACAGAACTGTGCCTTCAAGAATAAAGTCAAAACGCAATGTAAAATGGGCGTCAGCTGCATTTATGTAATACACAAATCTCTTAATCTTAAGAATCATCCTGAGATTAAAGAAAAGCAAAAGAAGAAAAAATACTCTGTGTTAGTCACGTCTCTCAAATTTTATGAGGCTATGAATAATGGTTACTGTTCTTATAAAAGAGATGGTGCATTTTACTTACGCTTCCCACCCAAGACTCTGAAAAGCTTTATAAACAAAATAATGTACTTTCCTGGTATCCTTCTAGCAAAATTGGTTGCCTTTACGGGGAAATTGGAGTCCAGGATTGAGTAGGAAGACTATAGGAGACTCAGAATGAAAATACTCCAAGTGCTCTGCTATTACCACATTCTCCATTTCATCCTGCAAGTAATTAAAGAGATAGAAATCATCAGCTTCACACATTAATATATTCTCTGGATTTATGCTGCATCCCATGTCTGCCCCCCTTCACTTGAGCAGCTCTACTCGCTTTGCCTTCCTCCATTCGCACACCAACAGGCAGTGGCAAGTTCACACTGACAAATTTCTTTGAAGTCCAGGGCAGGATTACTCTTCTATTCACCCACAGAGTGGAATAGGCACAAGAACTTCAAAAAAAGCCCCTCTATCCCTAACATACAGTGAAGAGCAGAAGAGGGGGAGAAAGGCTAAGGAAACGCAATCTGAGATAGGACAGTACCACTGACAAAGCTCTGGTGGCCCATCAGAAAGGCGGAACTACTTTACCTAAACCAAACAAAAATTCATCTAGCGTACTAAACAGGAAATGTTTCTTCCACGCCTCAGATGTGCCTGACATTTCAAGCATTTTCCATTCATGGGCATAAACCCCATGGTGTTGACGTATCTGGATTGCAATGCAGGCGTGCATGTCCTGATTGGGATAAATAATAAATGGGTCAATCTGCCATCCGCTTCTCTAACAGAACTGAAGCTTCATTGCAATTTGCAATAATAATAATAATGAATATACAAAGCCAGAAAATATTATAGTCATATCGATGTAAAAAGTTGAGATAGTGCAAATTCTTAGGAGCTTTCCCTACAGTTAAAATGGCCTTGAAATCTCTCTGTAAAAGCACTTTCCTATACAGAATGTTATCTTCAGTGCTTTTGTGGTGGCTTTCGGCTGGTTGGTCTTAAGGAAATTTTAAGAACGAAAGGCAATGAGGATTGGGATGGGAAGAACCCGGAACTTGGACATAAAGATTTATATGGCTCTAAAACAGAATGAACTTTTCCAAGAGTTTCCTAACTAGTAGGATATTATGAAGAACCCACAACTAGTATTTGATCAAAATCTGGTCAAGCCATTTTGTGGAATCATTTTGGTGAGCTCTGCACACGGGCTTTTTAGGAAAATATGAGACTTCACTCTGTTGTTTGTTAAAAAAAAAAAAAGGTTGTTGATTTTTATAGTTCACTGCCCGACGGTAATCATAGACAAATACCCGAGACTCTAATCCTATTACTAACTCTTCACATTAGAGGGAATCTAAACCAGTGCCCTGGATACTTGCACAATCAAAACCTTTCTGACTTCAGCCCATCTCCAAAAGTCCTACCCATATGGGCACTGACTTTCCAATACGAGCTCCTCAGCTCTTCTACTTCATACATTTATTGAGACCTTCATGTGTTTGTTGAGATCTAGAGAGTATAATGGGCTTTACATATTTGTTTTCTTTTCCTGATTGTTCAACAGCACTCTCTGAGGTTACATCAGTGCTGCGGGAACGTTCCAGACCCTTCTCCCATTTATAGCAACTCTTTCTATTTCTGCCAGCTCTACCATTCTGAATTTGACAGTTAAGAAGCACCAGTTATTGCACTAAACCAAGAATTCTCTTCTTGATCCTGCCTTGAACTACCTGTGTACATCTTTTAATACAGTAATTAGAACTTTTCCTCTTTGTCCTCTGCAAAATCCAGGACTCAACTCTAAGGGTACACCTACATACCTTTGAAATACGAAGAGGAAACATTCTGAGGAACATCTTGCCTTAACCTTCAGGAACTGCACTATATGTAACTATTGAGGCAGGAGAGGGGGATGATGCTAGGCATTCCTCCTGGTTTAAATACACCTTATAGCTGAAGGGCAGGATCGCTTAGGGAAAAGTGGCACAATTTACTTTGCTTCTGATCAAAAGGCAAACACGCCTGAAGCAGGGAGTGCTCTGAAGAGTCACATCCTCAGTAACTGGGTTTCAAGGGGAGAAAGGGATTGGAACTCCCCTAGGATCTTTTGCTAGAAATAACTATAAATATATATCAGTAATGGAATTAATGTTCCCCTCTGGAGCCAGCCGATACAAATGTCACCTGGTACACCTGACAGGCATTACTCTCAAGCACTAGTTCAAACATTCACGAAGGGTCCTGCCCTCCTGCTTTTCCAGCCAAAGGAAGCTTCTTCTACACTATTTACTCCCACTCGTGATTCCACAAGTGTCTTGGCACTCAGCTCTGCAGGACCGAGCCCAAAGTGACAAGATAGTCTCTGTGTTATTTTAGATGGTTTGTACATTGTCACTTTTTATAACAACACTTGTAGCTCCTTTTTCTCAAATGCAAGTATAAGTGATAATCCTTTCTTGTATAATTTTGCAAACTAAACCTAAATTATTCAGAAGTACAGCTGCTGTTGTCTAATCCTTCCTAGCTCTTCATGCAGCTTTCTCACTACACTTCACAACTTTTTCTTGGAATCTAGCAGCCGAATAAGTGCAAGAAACACCTTCTGTCATGCTAAGAGCAGAATCCTTCCTTCAAAACTGATGACATTTTCAATATCTTTCAGTATTTTACAATGGTTACTTTCTGGTTTATTTCCACCAGCTGAAAGACCCTTTCTGCTGCTAAGCGCAGTGTGCTGTACACAAGTCCGAGAAGGTTAGAATAAGCAATTTAATTACAATAATCTATGTAAATGCATGTGTCTCTTACGCAGCGAGAAACATCTCCTACAGAACTTATAATGAAATTAAACGAGCTGGACATACATATAAAAAAGCAAAATCTGAGGTGTGATGAAATCAGACAATACAGTAACAACAAATTCTCACCAAAAAGCCCCATGTTCCTATTTTTATGAAGGGTCTTGGTTCATACATCAACTGTCCTCTGCTCCTTGCTTAGTCTTTCCCTTTTCTGCCCTGTATTTTGTCTGTAATCTTTACCTTTTATTCACCCCCAGTACCTTTACACCCACAGCCTGTGTAACTGCTAGTACCAAACAGCGTGAGCACTCAGCAGAAATTACTTGAGCGCTAACAACAGTATGAGGCTGCCAAAATCTAGCTCAGAAATGCTGAGCATTATTTAGGGTCGCTCAGTACAGCCAGTCTAAGCTTATGAGATAACAATCGATCTCACGCCTCTTGGCAAAGTTTGATGTGAGTGGTAATGGGAAGAACTAGTACCACTGTTACATGAGAATGTTTAAGATACCATATTTCTAGGACAACGTATGTCATGTTAATAAACAGCTTGGGATGGTCAGGTAGCTTAAGAGATGCTATAATAGTAGCAGAATTGTTACCACATCAGTTGCGGTTAAATCAAATTTGCCTTTCAGTGACACGAATTTTAACTCCTATTAAAATTGCTGATAATCATATCTGTGAAATTTGACCTGACATCTCCGGTAAAACAAACTTGTAGCCAGGTGATGCTGTCTG
Source organism: Todus mexicanus (assembly GCA_013389965.1). Taxonomy (NCBI): domain Eukaryota; kingdom Metazoa; phylum Chordata; class Aves; order Coraciiformes; family Todidae; genus Todus; species Todus mexicanus. Next base: position 12,705 of record WEIS01028411.1, read on the forward strand.
AACTTAAACACCACAACACAATCCTAATTTCTGCCATTAAACCCCCACTGGCCAAGCAAAAAAGCCTAAGTCTTCAAACATCATTCAACTTTGGGGCATTCAATAGCCCAGCTTGCACTGCAAAATTGTGTCTCAAACGAGGATATAGCAAAATAAGGCTCTTAAAATAAGTATTTTAATCATACGCTATACATTTATATGAAAATATATATTTATATTGTATAGAGAGATTAGTTAGCAATATATAACATTTTCTATTCTACGCAGTGTTTGTTATGTAATGTAAATAGCAATTACATAGTTCTTCTATTACATATGATATGTACACACTAGGTTGCACTCTGAGATGCACAGTTACCAGAAAAGAATTTTTGAAAAATAGAAAGAAGTCTTTTTACAGTGTTTCTTTTCCGTTTACCATTCTTCAGCAATATCAGTGACACACAGGACCCTGTGCACCATACAAATGTGGACAAAACTTTCAGGAATCCACTATTTCTGCATCACAATTGAAAGTCCTGAACTTTATTAAGCAACTCCACCAGTATTGAAAAACCTTTACCTGTTCTTTCATGTTTTCATATTGAGAGCTGCCCAATTTGCAGAGGTAACAACATACACCTCTAAGCAGATGAAAAAGAAGCTAGGCAACTGACTAGCCAGAACTGAAATGCGACCTAGAGCACTGTGCTCCACATCTCCAGGTTTCCTTAATAAGTCAATCTCCTTTTTTGCTTCCTGAATCTCACATTGTCATCGACAATAACTACAACGACACCTTCTCAAAACATCAAACCTCACCAACTGCCAGCTCCCTGCTAATAAACTCATTTAAAACAACTTATTAAGACATAACCTTTGAGTGCGTGAGCAAACAATGCGCAATCAAACGCTCAACGCAAGTATCTATAAAGCCAGATGAAGTATCAGGATTACTGTCGCTTCCTCTGACTGAAGCCAAGCATATGGTGGCATAATGGAGCATGAATTTACAGCAGCAGAGATGTACGGGAGAGATTAAAGCCTCGTCTGTGAGAACATACTGCACAGCAAAAACACCCAACGGTTTTTGTGGTTTCTGGTTTACGGCACGACGAGCAACGTCTTTTGTGGAACCAAGGCTCCCTCTGCTGTTGGCATGGCAGGGAAAGCCAAAGCCCTCCTTGAAATCCACTGAAAACGTGCTCCTGAAATAGATCCCGGTTTTAAACTTATCAAGGTATGAACACGCTTCTCAGGTTGTCTGGGTGGACGCAAGGTTTTCAGGTAGCAGTGACAGGCTCACGTTATCCATTTGGAGCATTCAGCATGGAAAGCTCCAAAGAAAATTAATTCCACTCCACTAACTGTGTCTGCACTCACTGCAGGAGTAACAGGAGGAAACAAGCACTGATACTTTTTGTTACTTTTCAAAGCCAGACCAGAAATATTTGAGAGTATGTATAGAAACGTCTATTTTTAGGGAGTTGTGGCTTATTTGTCCTGGTAGAACAGCTTTTGGTGTTGAAGTTTGTGAGAAATTCACCCCAAAAATAACAATTTCAGAATTGAGGACAAAGTCTCCAAAGCAAAGCTAAAAAAAAATTATTTACAGCACTGAGTGCATAGGGGGAGTTTTTCTCCCACACTTTATGTATTATGGTCATACATATGCATGAACCTTCATTTGCATTTTATTACCACCCACCCACACCTGTGCACTCTTACCAAGAGGGTGTTCATGGGGGTTGAAGTTTTATCCCTCTTCCCTCTGCACATGCATTCTTTCCAGGCGGGCAGCCAGCTTGCTCTTCTTCACAGGGCCATCTTCAAAACTGAGGTAAATATTTCTATAACAGTAGACACAACTAAAACACATCTAAGGTACATTTAAGGTAGCCCTCAATCCGACACAGTTTCCTCACCTCATTCCCCGTAACTAAGTACTAGAAGGCTTACATTCTTCCTGGCCACCTAAGGATGGGTGTCCTTGACTGAAGCAAACCTATTCCTATTTATGACAAGTTGTTTCTTTGGTTAAATTAAATCTTAAAGGATGAGTCAAAAACATACAGCCTTTAATAAGAAAGTGTGACTGAACAGCACTAATAGCTGAAATTTGGGATGTTGAAGTTACTGATTTGATAACTGAGGTTATCAAGTAAGTGTGGCAATAACAGTTGCTTTGAATTGACACTGGAATGGACTGCACAGGGAGTTGGTAGAGTCACCATCCCTGGAGGTGTTTAAGATTGGATGCCTCACTTGGTGGCATGGTTTACCTGATGTCGTGGCATTAGGTCATACATAGGCTGGACTCGATGACCTCAGAGGTCTTTAGCAACCTCAGTAATTCTGTGATTCTGTGATTTTGGAGCGATTTTGTACCAGGTCTGATGGAGGCCAGCACCTCCTGCCAGCTTCCTACACCCTCAGCCTCCAGAGACTGTGAGTTCTCCAGCCAAGGGACTGGAAGCCACATCATTTCACGCTTCTTTCAGTCCCATGTGCCCGCTGCGGATTGACCTCGGAAGCTGCAGCCACACACAGCAAGTTATTTCTTGGTGAGCCGCAGCAGAACAGAGCTTGGGGAAACACCCCTCAGTGCTGCCCATGGGGGAAGCTTAACCACAGGCTGTCTCCCTCTTCCTACTTTGACTGAGGAACCGGGAGGTCCCACAGCAGACACAGCCAAGGTGCATCAACCCAAGGCCAGTGTGACACGCGGAAAGTGAACTCCACAATCAGTAAGATTGTAAAGTAGGTGTGTTTATTCAGCGCTGGGTGCACGGGGGATCGCTCCTCCACAAACGTGCACACCTTAGGGCTCAAAGCCACCTCTTTTTATCAAACCATTACATACATATTCATTACATTCCCCAGAATTCACATACACATTCATTAAATTCATTACCATAATCTCCGCCCCTACTTCACATGCACAGTTAAATGTGCTAGTGGCCTCCAGGTCCCTTCTGGGGGTCTTCTGATGAAGGCCTGAAGTCTTCCTTGGGGTGTACTTTTCACCTTTCCTTCAGAACGTGCTTAAATAGCATAACTGTTCTTTTCTTTCAGCAAATTCCTTCGTGTTTACATTTTCTATATAGTCATAGAATCATAGAATATTTAAGGCTGGAAAAGACCTCTTAGATCATCGAGTCCANCTTTCTGTGAGGAAGTGCTTCCGAATGTCCAACCTAAACCTGCCCTGGTGCAGCTTCAGGCCGTGCCCTCTCGTCCTGTCACAAATTGCCTGAGAGAAGAGCGTAGTCATGATGATATATGTCCCGAGTTCAAACTCTGGCCATCCTGTTGTCTCTTAAGTTTAAGTATCCTACTCAACCATCGTGGTTATCCATATCCTAAGCTTAAATAACGGCTCTTTTGTTAACCCAGGTGTTGGTTCCGTCTATCAAGTGGCGATCAGGAGCAAACAAACCAGCGCTGCTTCTGCCAGCACAGCCCAGCCCAGCGCAGCCGTTCTGTGCGGGGGCCTCACGGAGGCCGAGGCAGGGCACGGCGCGGGGCTGAGGGGAGCTGGGGGAGCCCCAAGGAGCCCCCGAGCGCTGCCCCGACACCGCCCTCACGGTCCGCGCGGGGCCGGCGGCGGCGCCTCGAGGCCGCAGCACGCGGCGAGGCCCGCCCTCAGGCAGCCCNCCCCGCGGCCCTTCCTGGGCTGCTGCCGGAGCGGCCACAGCGGCCTCGGGGCGCTCCGGGCCTGTCCCGCCTGCTGCCGCCTAAGGCCGCGCATCAGCGGGCCCTGCCCCGGCCCCGTCTGCCTGCCCCTGCCCTGGGGCCCTGCCCCGGCCCGTTCCCGTGCCACCCGCGGTTTACTGGGTTGCCCTCATCAGGGTTTTCAGTCGCCTCTGTTCTGAGGGCTGGAGTTGTATCGCTCTGGTGGTTGTTCCTGTGAAGGGATCTTCCACACCTATAATGAGCCTCGTGTCCTCTCTCTGGGTGGCTTCCCGTTCTGCTTTCGTCCTTTGAAATGTTACCTGTAAAATTTGATGCACGGATTCAACATCAAGTTTGCATTTTTCCTCTTTTTTTTTTCCCCTCTTAGTTTCCTCAGTTGTGATCTCAGCTGCCCACAGGAGTCCCAAAATACCACGTCAGGATTATGTTTTATTTTGTATTGATGAATACCAAGTGTTACACTGAATTCCATTCATTGTCCCTAGCTTACTTTGATGGGTTTAAAATTGTTTTATCTGTTTTCTGGGCTTTGGGAGAGCATATTGTCTTAGACCTAATGGGAGGGCATTTTTCTGTCCAAACCCACAACAATCTGTGGATGGATCCAGTAGCACTGGGCATGGTGCTCGTCTGCGTTACTGCTTTGTGAGGAAAACACAGTACGACACATTGATTTGCTAGGGCAGCAGATTCTTACTTTCAGGGTCTCACCCGTGGTCAGGCGGGTTTAGCAGGCAGGTTTAGCTTCCATTGACTTCTGGAATATTTAAACTGTCCTGTGTGGAATGTTTTTGGATGATCGTATTTATTCTGATCTCGTTCTTTAGGATCCTTCTGCTGATCCATCACAACAGGAAGCAAAACAGAGGTATAAATGAGAACTATTGACTTGTGGTCTTGCATCTAATCATTTTGAACCTTATGATGGGTTTTTTTGGTGTATTTAATTTCTTTGGAATACTCAGCTGGGGTTTTGTTGTTGTTGTTGTAAAAAACACCAACAAAGAATCAGAAATGCCCAAGATTAAACACAAGGACAGCTAAAATCTGATTGATCCAAGTGTGGCTCTCTGGCCTTGACTATGTTGGATGATCTCCAACGGAGCTGTCAGGTGGTCTGAGCCCTGGCTTGGTGGGGGGGAAATGGCAGTAGCAGCTCATTTTCAGAGACTCAGCTGAGTGCAACAACCTCTTGACCCTTTGGTGTACATATATGTGTTCTGGGGAAGCATCATCGCTCTGTCATCTGCTTCTGCAACTCGGAAACCTTGGCTTTGTGGGTTGGTAGGAGTTGGTCATAAGAAAAACGTTGAAGGCTGGCAGAACTCTTCCCAAAGTGGAGTTCTGTCTTGAGTGGTGAGTTTGGCTCTGTTAGTGCAATATTAGTGCTTTCCTAATTGATTTGTTTTTTGGGGGCATCCATTGTGGTTAAAAATATGTAGCAAAATGATTCATGCCAGACTTTAATGTGGAAACAGCGCTTAGGATTTGCTCTCAGTAGGAAACAGAGAACAAGTGTGTCAAGACTTTGCACGCAGTCAAAGTTTGTGTTCACTGAAACACGTAAACTACAATTCTAGCTTTGCAAATGCTCACATATTCTAACTATATGAAGACTTATTGAAGAATTCTAAACATATAATGAGGTTTGGTTCTGTCTTGCAATTGCAAGGGCTACTCCTTTTGCCTGCTTTACCATCCCCTCCCTTTGGTGGAATTCCATGGGGAACTGAGCGCGGAATCCTTACAGTGGGTGGCGTGGCTTTGTCTGTAAGATGGGAGAGTAAACTGTAAGAAGGTGTAAGTAGGAAACTCTGTCTCGATTTCTTAGCAGATGTTGACACCTGTGTAACTTTGCCAACGTCCATTGAGCTACTCGTGACAGAAAATGCTATAAAAGAAACCATGTAAATGGCTGAAGGAACCTCGAGTCACTTAAGTGAATCGAAAGTGTTCTGCGGTTTGCTGGTTTGTGTGTGTTGTTTTAGGTATTTGAAATCCCACTTACAATGTGTGGTTAATTTCTCGTTACAGGGAAGCAGAGATAAGAAATACTATTTTAGCTCAAGTTCTTGATCAAGCAGCTCGTGCGAGATGTAAGTATCCAAGTAACGCTCTAATAAAAGATTCTCGTCTGGAGTACTCCAGTGCTGCCCACACCAAGCACGTACGAGCTTGTACAGAGGCCAGGCTAGAAAAATACACAACTGTTACAGCTTTTCACTTGCTGATACCAGCCGTTGGAGGGGAGCAGTTAACTGACATCCGAATTATGTTCATCAGTTTATTTATTTTTTTAATTAAAGTAGGAACCGTGGTGAGAGTCAAAATTTATAATTAGGAGCCTGAAGAACAACAGGCTCTGTTCGCTTTGGTTTAAAATGTACTCAAGTAACTTCACTAGTAATTAAAAAGTTGCAAATGTCCCTACAAAACCGTCTTCTTCGGGCCAGGGTCATGAAATAAATTGAAAAGGGCGTTTTCATTTATGTAAAATAAAGACAAGATAGTCATATTTCTTACTTTTAATTAATTAGAGCCTGTTTTTTGTTGCAGTAAGTAATTTAGCACTTGTGAAACCGGACAAAGCAAAAGCAGTAGAGAATTATCTTATACAGATGGCAAGATTTGGACAGCTAGCTGGAAAGGTGAGTTACGTTTTTCTAGTCCTTTGTCACATATATTCATTTTCAAACCTAATTCACTCTAAAAAAACTTGAGTGTGTTTAATATCTGTAAATTAGCTCAAAGAGCTTCTATTGATTAAACATCTCTCGTAAGAAGGGAAAGTGTGATTCAGGTGTTTGATGCTAAGCATCTCTCAGAATATGTTTGTATGGCCTTTGCTTTCGTTTCCTAGGTATCGGAACAAGGTTTGATAGAAATACTTGAAAAAGTGAGTCAGCAGACAGAAAAGAAAACAACAGTAAAGGTAAGCTTTGCTTCCTAAATGACATTTTTTTTATTATAAAATAGAGCAGAAAAATTGCATGTATTGGGTCGGTTCAAGGTGGAACTTCAGTTTGCATTTCCCTCTCCTCTTACCTACTGTGGCAAGTGCTGGGATTAAATCAGAGCAGTCCTTATCAATAGGAAAATGTGCAGGTGGTGGCACTGGGACATCAGTGTTGTGCCATGAGACAGCCTGGCCTGCGCCAGGGCACCAGACACAGACAGGGCGGGGCTGGGTGACAGGCTGAAAGTTCTGCTCCCGTGTCACGTATTCACTCTGAGGTGCGTGGAGTATGAAGGGCCTCCTCGTGCTGGATTTCCTGTGACCCTTCTATTTTCATGTCGTGTTTCATTGTAGTTCAACAGAAGGAAAGTGTTGGATTCTGATGAAGAGGATGATTATTGATACCGCTGTTCAGCTGTCTGCCAACCCAAAGGCCTGCGAGAAGGGCACCTGCTGTTAGCAGGCAGCGTGCAAGATCTGAAAATGTTTACGCTTCTTTACTTTTTTTTTATATATATATGAAAAGGCCAACAAAGGAACTTGTCTTATAAAATAAATCTGAGAAGGGGATTTTATAACTTACATTTTTGTAGTAGAAGAGGCCTCGGCATTGTGGGATTCCCACTGCTTCCTTAGCATGACCGTTCTGTTGCCCCTTACTCAGTGTGTAAGCTACGCTTTCAGCCACTGCACACACTTAACTTGCTGCTATCGGAGATGCCCTAACAGGAGGAGGAGCTAAGTGTAAAGCTGGGAACAGCCACTTTCTTGGGGAAGTTAAAGACTTTACCCCCAGGCTCTAATCACAGAGATGTTAGACATGAGATTTCCCGAGCCCCTGAAGGAAGCCTGTGCCGCAGCTCACTGGCTCTCACGTCCTTGCTGGAAATTGATAAAGTGAAGGTATCAAAGTAGTGTTTGGATCAGAGGGCTTCGTATCGGGCAATCTGTGTAAAGAAATTGTAACGAGCATACAGCTGACCCGTTCCCCTATGAAATACCAAGCTATCCCCAAACCGGCAAGTTAACTGTGTAACACGGCGCTGTGCAGACACTTGGTATCGAATATTCTTAAGACTACCTCCATTTTTATCAAATGGCTGGAGAATTTCTTACCTTGAAAAGACACAGTTTTCCTAAACTTTCTGCAACTCCTGCATGCACAAAGTAAAACTGAATGTGTGCTATACGTTTATTTAAAAATATGGTTATTGAAATAAGTAGGATCGATACTGTAACGTGCTGATAAACACTCTACCACCACAAAGCCCTTTTCTGACATAATTGACAGGAACCTGTATGATCCCAACTGCAGTGTTTTTTGGAACAGAATAAAATGGTTTCAAGTGAGCACTAGTGGGTGTGTTTCATCTTGTGTGAATGTGGTTAAGAAGGATTTAAACAGCTTTTATTTTTGTTTTATTTAGACTACACTGGGCATTTTGCGTGTCTACATTTGTAATTAGGATTCCTTAACTTAAAATTTCTTGAGACTGATGAATTGCGTGAACAGGTTCAAGCCAGGGTTGGGTGATAGATCATTTACAAGTTGCTGTTAGTGCTACAGGTATATCCTAAGCATCCATGCTTCACGTTCCCATTGTACACCTCTATGCCTTAAATTAAAACCACACAACCTAATAATAGTAATCTTGTGAATGCAGAAGGGAAGCAGGGCATATTGAACTTGCGAGGACATTCCAACAGCTCCCTCAGTCTACACCTAGACAGAAGACAAAGTCTTCCAATGCCTACAAAAACTAGAGCAAGGGAATCTGTGTAAAGACTCAGTACTTTGAAAAAATCACTCGAAGAAAACAGCATTTTCAAGAGTTATTTTACTAGTTTTTCCTTTCCATCATTTGGCACAAATCCAAGGCACATTAGAAAATCATATGAACTCATAAATTATTAGAAAAATAAACATGACCCTCATCTCCAAATGTCCATATCGTGCACTTACTGCACATTTCACCTCTTTGATTAAAAAGTTATTCGAGAAAAAAATCACCAGCATGTCATCCAGCTTTGCACTTTGCCAGGCAGTTTACCAACACCCCAGTTAAAAGAAATAGAATTATTCATACAAAGAGTTTGTGAAATAAAATGGAAGTTGGATGTGATGAGCCAAGAATAAAACCACACTGCCCCTAGAAACCTGGCTTATGCTACTTACACCTCCTCCTGCCATAACTGAAACAGTAGAAAATAAAGCTCAAATCTAAGCAGCCATCTCAGAGCTACTTGCGAACTTTCAATTCTTCAGTGATCACCTCTAGGAATGAGTTAATATTTGTCCAACAAACACTTACTGGTGTGAGAAGTACTTTTCATAATTGGAATCTCACCTTTTTAAAGAGCAGTCCAGAGCAGGCTCCTAGGCAGGTGCACCTGCAGATGTTGCCCAGGTTCAGAATTGCAAATATCTGTGTGTTTTCTCATGACTCACTTTAGAGGAAGGGCGAGGGAAAAAAAATTCCAAACCCACAACTTAAAACAATTTTGTATGTCCTTCTACATGCTTACTTTGCGTATTTTTTTGGATTAGGCTGTGAACACGGAGTCCAAAGTTTAGCTTTGTCAAGGGCTCTCTACTTTTTCTTCAGTATCTTGACTCCTATAAGAAACTTGGATCTTGGAGATCCATCAGAGGGGAGTATTGCAAAGAAATTAGCAAGGATTCCATCCCTTCACTTTAACAGCATGGATAAATCTGTGATGCGGTGTCGCAGATGTTACGGACTATTGTCGTCCCAGCTACTGAAATATACAGAAATATATACTATAACAGTTTGTAACATTACAATAAAAATAGAGACATTTCAGTTACCTCTGTCAATAAATACCTTGTTATCCAATATATCTTTAGATATATAAATATATATATTTATATATACAGTTACCCAATGTAGTGATAAAAACTGAAAATGCAAAAATTATTCAAAGACTTTTAAAAACAAAGCAGGTGGCTGAAAAATACAATACAGGGTTTCATTTGGTTTACTGTTACATATAATATTTTAGTAAGCGCTAAGTAGAATAGGAAAGGAACTTTGCTGTCTACACTTCAGTACATCCCTATTTGTTGAGATCGGTAATGATCTGGCTGGGTAGTCACCTCCAACACAAAGAGAGGATTCTGTCTTTGAAAGTGCTGGGAACGCTCGGTTTCTGCTGAAGACTCATCCTTGTGTTCTGTTCTGAAGGCGGGCTTGCAAGCGTCACTGAATTCTCTGCTACACAGTGAAGGGTTACAGAAATTATCACCACCTAGTTCCTCAGCTTTTCACCTTAACTTTGTGCTTCCTTGTCAATGTTCTGAAAGCGAGTCATCGCAGCAGTCCCTGGATTGTGAAATACTTGGATTTCTAGGGCTGGATAAACCCTCCTCGCTGACATTCTCTGCTGGAAGGGGCACGTTAACAGTGTGTCTTCGGTGCATTAATTTACTCCTGGGAGGAACTTCTATCATGTCATCGTGGTTCATAAACTCATCACTGCATCCTGTGTCAATGGTCTTGACTTGCCTCTGGTCCAGCGTTTCAACAGATTTTAACTCGGATTTATCGAAGCTTTTTATAGCTAACTGTGAGGATAGAAAAACAGTACGTCAAAAGCACTGTCTACTTCATTGCAAAGAAGTAAAATGAATATAGTGTTTTCTGAATATAATTATCACATGACTTTCATGATATTCTTTATACTAAAAACACAGCCAAGGATTAAAAATAGCATACTTCATAGGACAGTAATTATATTCAGTCCACATATGAGAAAACAAGAGGCCAGCCTGCCCCAGGCTACACAAACATCAACACCAGAACTGAAAAGAGAGTGAAGACGTTCCAAAATTTATTTTCACCGCACTATCCTAGTACCATCCTAACTGTTCTGAACACCTTTTGCAATGCAAAGGTCTCAAGGTACTTGCAACAGCCATGCAAACCTTCATTTTAATCTACTGAAACATTTATCTTCTGTAAATAGCATCTCTGCTTGGCTACGGCTCTTAAGCTGTAGAGTTTTTCAGGCAAGACCGAGATGAAGGCTGCAATAAGAGGTTTAAGAGGTTTAACAGTAAGAATAAGATGTTTAAGAGGTGTTATAGAAGCACCACTTAAGTTTGACCAATGATTTAACATTAGCAATTTCTACTTACCTGATGCAATAACTGATAGTCAAAATTAGGGACGCTTTTATCTCTTGTTATTGTTCTCCGTAAATGTTTTTCTCTAGAAGAAAATGATTTTAACTAGATTAGTCTTTCCACAAAGCCTTGCTCACAGAAAATCCAGCAGGTGGCATTATCTGCACAGAGAAAGGCTCCTGTGTGGCACCACCACCTCACAATGTCAGCCTGCCAGGACTTCCTCTATTTTAGCACAGAATAAATGTCAACGTTTAAAAAGGTCACAGGCAAAACCCAACCACTGAGGGAAGCACTAAGAGAATATTTTAAAGCAGTCTGGTGCTGAAATCCTTAATTTATGGCACACCAAGTGTCAGTGCAAGAACACTGTTAAAACCATTTGCAAGTACTCCTTCTGTGGCCAGCTTCCCCTGCTGCTGCTCAGCACCTCACTGCTGCTCAGCACCACCGAGCGCCTCATGCCCAGAACATGAGTCTGGTGACAGCAACGCGCACACCTTGAGGAGAGCGTCTACTGTCAGCTGAGTCATATGAGATGGGTAACAACGTCTGACCCACTTTGGGGCTCTATCAACAGTTGCATTTCTCATTTGCTTATGGGAAACAATAAACACACTTCTGAGGAAGCTTCTGTGCTTACTTGTTAAATCTGTTAATTGATTGGACCAGTTGAAGTTGTCTGCTTATGGGATCATCGGCTTTCTCACATGGCTTAGAATTCACTAGGGGTTTAAAAGAACAGGCAGCTAAAATTACAACTGAGTCACACTTAAAAAAAAATCATAGTTCTGAATCAGAAGTGGTATCTACTGACATTAGATTTGAAATTTTACAGTAAAATTATAACAGCAATAACTTGAACCAGAGTCACAATTTATCTTTGGAAATTTTAAAGCATTTGAAGTCATAGAAGTAAGCATTCTGTATCTGATGAGCATGACTGGCCAAGCTCCTGAAGAGACCATGTCATTCTGACCTTGAGGCCCTTAATTTCAATTTTTACAACCTTGAATTAATTATCACACAGGTACTATACCACCTCTTCATTAATACTACTCATCTTCTGTTCTTTTGGAACTATTCTCATAATATTAGGAAGAACTACATCAATCTTGGGCATTAGCATACTGTGATTAATTTTGGGTTTGTGTTCCTAGGGAAGCATGTTGTTTTGAAAAGCTTCACTAAAACTCGTGGATGCTGAAATGGGCAGCCCTGCTCCTCATCTTTCCCAATCCTGCTCATGGGGCCTCTCCATCTTCTTTCCACAGTTCTGATGGCAGCAGGTCCTTTGCTAGTCACTTCCTAACTGGTTTAGGACAATGTAAATGACAACTAGAGGTGATTAAAATTAATCTGTTTTACTCTGCACTGAAATGAACTATTATTACATGGTTAATTACATCATCTCAAATGTGGCAGGTTTTTTAACTTCTAAATGCTTTTGTACGTAAAATCCCCCCCCCAAACATCAAACCAGCGAAAACTGAGTTTGCAGAAATGTCATGAATGTAATACGAAGTCTACTGCATTTAGTTACGGTATTTTATGTGTTACCTGTAATGAACATGCAAAATAGTTGACTGTAATTATATGTAAATTAATTATACAAAATCTTTACTATAGTCACACATGAATTCCTAAATCCTCTTTTATTCACACCAGTGGAAATATGACATGTACCTTTTTTTCTTATCTTGATAGTAGCATGCTGCTCACACTCCTTTTCTTTCTCTGCTGATGTAGGTACATAGCTTGGTGCTGTTTCCAGCAACTTAATGATATTTGAATTCTTAATTTTAAAAGTTTCCATTTTCACCATTATTAAAGAAAAAGAAAAACATCAGTACAATTTAGGATTCTAGTCTATGCAGCACGTGTTAATAAATTGCTGCCAGAATGAAAGTAACACACACAAAAATACCTCATTATAATGACAAACTTTAAATTGTATCATTTTGAACAGGGACAAAATCAGAGTTCCACAAGTTGCACTTGTACCAAAGGGACGATTCTGTAGTCTTGGCCTATTATTTTAAACTGTATTATTTATGGTTAAGAAACTTCATTCTAAATGGTAATGAAATTGATTCAGTACAGAATTTTGTGGTCATTACACTACCTCTCAGAAGTTACTGAAGCACATAAAGATAAGGACCATGCATCAAATCATTTAAAGAGTGAAATAGTGCCTTGTAATTTAACGTTACACACTGTGTTATTGCTATTAATAAAGCGGAAGATCAGAGTTATTGATGACAAGAGAAAAAGGCATAAAGGACAAAAGATGGTGGGTAGAATGAGGCAGATTGCTAGCAGTGTAACTGATAAATGAAAGGTGTTTATTTTCCTACATTCAACATTTCTTCGGCTCTCTCTGCCAATGCTAGCAAAGATTTTTGATTCACATAATGTGCTTTCACTCTTTCTAGAACTATCCCTTTTTTTCTAGGACAACTTATTTTAGAAACACAACAGGTTTTTCTGCACTCACCGGCTCGGCACAGTCTGCAGGGGTACAGTTCCTTTCGTTCCTGATGTGCGTCATCGCACCATTCTGAAGCAGCAAGTCTACCAGGGCTTCGTTCTTTCCTATCACAGCCTCATGCAGTGCAGTATTTCCTTTGGCATTGGAAAGGTTAACAGAAGCTCCATGCTGCACAGCAAAATAAAATTGGTTATAAAGACAGAGCGGTATTAAATGGAGATAGCACATTCCTATTCTGCTTTCCTCTCCTCTACCACAACCAAAGCCTCGTCGCTGTATACGAATGCACCAGCTCAACAATAAACCAACTGATTGTATTATTTCCTCCTCTCTCATAGCCACAATTTCATGGATCAGCTCACTTCACTGTTGCATGTGTCTACTACACATTCCAAGTTTAAGAGATATTAAAAAAAATTACAAAAAAATCCACAGCAAACCTTATGCAATAGAATTGTAAGCAGAAAAGGCTAACACCTGCCACAAAAAAGTTCCATAAAACCAGGTAGCTGTACCTCAGTAAAGCAGTATTTATCTAATAGAAAAAATAAACGAAAACACAAATGGAAGGGATTGAAAAGAGTGAAAGTACAAATACTCTTTATTTTTTTCCTGAGTAGCTTTGACAAAAATGCATAACTAAAAATATTAATCCTGAGGACTGGATAAGCACAGATATCATATAAGAAATACTATTCTGAGCATTCTGTTTTCAGTGATCTCACCTGTAACAACAAGGCAGCAGTCTCATACTGACCACTCAAGCATGCATAAATTAAAGGAGTATTTCCATATATATCCTTTTTATTTTGTTTCGCATTGTAATCCATCAGACACTTCACCACCTATTGAAAAAAGTAACAACTTCTTAAATCAAAGATACCAGCTAACCATAATCATGTAATGAAAGCCTGTTAATTTTTTTGTAAATCTAGAACAAAAGAGAGATGAGAGAAAAAAGGACAGAGAAAACAAGTCTTCTCTTTTCCGAACATATGATAACTGCAAGCATCTCTTACCACACTTAACTTCATATTTTACCACACACTTAAAAAAACCAAACCAAAACTTTAAGCAACTGAAAGACTGTAAAATAAAACTCAAGGTGTGTGAAAAACATACATAATCAGTTACATAACAAAACATCAGAAACAAAGCACCACAGCAACAGTTTCTTTCACCCATTCCGAACTATCCCCAACACTTGGAAGGAGTTATTTATG
>WEIS01028413.1:400-11277 GCA_013389965.1 Todus mexicanus
AAACCCACTACCAGCCAAAAATAACATCATTTTTTCTGTCATTCATTAAAAAGAAAATGTTCCAAACATCTTTGGTGCAAGAGTCAGATTATTTTTTTTCAAGCAAACCCAGAAAATGTGTCTCCAAAGCAGTCTGTAAGAGCAAACATGATAGTTTCATTTTTTTTAAAAAAGAGCATTTTCTCAAACAACTTATGTTCTGTATTGAGTCTTGGACAAACCACACAGTCTAGGACTCCTGACACTCCAACGAAATCTCCCCAGCTTTACATCAAGCCTCAGTGAAAATCCAAAGGGCCCCAAAAGCGGAATATTTATTTCATCTTATTTTCATGGAAACTAAACCCAAGGCAAGTCCCATTGAAATAAGGCATACTGTAGGGAGATCAATTAGGACAACCCTGAGACTTTATCCCTCTCTGCATTATGTGCAGCCTAGGAGACACCTCAGAGTCCTTTTCCAGAGCTAGATACTCTGGTATTACTGCCTGTCAATATTGGTAACATTACCTCTGTTTATGTCAGAGTATAAAAAAGGGCATGTAGAAGAACAGATTTAGGATGAGAATTAATATAATTTGGCTTCAAGGCATGAATCCAAGACGTCCTTCACTCATCACCAAACAGCAAAACTTTTTCCAGCTTCTGAAATAGCCCAGGGCTGCTGATCTACAGACTGTACTGCAAGGCCCAGCTTTTTGTGTGTGGTGATGGAAAAACGTGAGGAACCACTTGGTTACACACAACAAAGCTTTGACTGTAGGGGTTGGGTTGAGTTGGATCAGCGCATTGCAGAGAGGGGAGGATGATGCCTGGGGCAAGGAGCTGCACTGCACTTCTGCTTTTCTGAATTACTGTTACCCAGGACCCTGACTGTTGATCAGGACTTCACCATGCTTATCTATCTGCAAACAAAATAAAATTGCGTTCTCTGAAGAGTCATTTTCATGCTTTTAAATAAAATCACTAAAGTCATAGCTGAATTCTTTTGAATCTCATTTATAAGCCAAAATAATTATTTTAGCAAGTGATGACAGATATGTAGATGTGGTACTTTTGTTGTCATTTTCACTGCAAGATGAACCACCTTTCCCTGGATTACAGGATGATTTCCCTGTGACTTCACCCTACACTCTCTCCTCTCACTGTGAGATGCACTGCTCCTCTTCCCTCCTCCTTCATTGAGCACTGGGAACACCAGCTGAGTATGGGGCCAAACAACGTGTGAAGGCAAGGATTATGTTATCTACAGAGCAATGAAGAGTCTCCTCACTGTCTATATACCATTAAAAAAAAATTAAAAAAATAGAAATCTCATTTGGAGCAGCTCACACCTTCCGTATTTACAGATATAGCTTTAAGTATCTGCCTTCACACACTTCACAGCAAGGTATCCTACCAGCCAAATACATAATCCTTGTATTTAAAACCACCCACGAAGGAGGCAACTATTGAATCATTCTGAGGGCTGGCACAGGAGATCTGCATCTTGCTGGTTTCGTTACCTTGAATAATAGCACAACAGATTTCTAAGTCATATTTAAATCGATTTTAAATGAATCCAAACCCTAGATGTAAACATAACCAAAGTGTTGGACGAGAGTCTGTGCCTTAACCCATTTTTAGATCTCCTGTGTTTCTGGGATAACAAGGACTGAAAGCACGGATCTCAGATGAAGGTGGGCTTCAGCATCTGAGCCACCAGCACAGTCTGAATCAAGAGGGATGATGTAGCCCCAGGAAAACACAAGAGTCAGAATCCTGGATGCAAACATCCAGGCATGGATGATAGACTTTCCTTGGCATTTCAATCCAGAGAATATTTTAGGAGTCCTTAGCACAAATTTGCATATTTTATATATACAAACATATACATACACATCCCAGGAGACCCACAGATCTACTAAAGCTGTGCTAATATAGACACTGTTCTCTGGTTGTTGTTGGAATAAGGTACCCCAGTGTTGTGTTTCCACAATTTGAATACTATGTAACACTATTATTTCCTTGTTCCTGCATTTTATGTATCAAATGGACTTGAAATGTGACGTATTCCTGTCTGTCACTGATGGAGAAGCAAAGCTCATGTTAATCTCAGTGTCCAGGAAATGATGACACTGGTTTCAAGAACTCTGGAAAGGGACTGTGGTGAGGTTCAGAGTTTAAAAAAAAAAAGTGTTTTTTCAAGGGGGTTAGAGTTAAATTTGACCAATATCCCTAACATTAAGTATTGAGCTACAGTTTTCTCAACTTTCTGAAAGTTTTACACACACAAAATTTTAAAAAAGATAAATCACAGTAAATAAGTATTTTATAAATATATCTCCTTCAATAGCTTTCCACAACTTTGATATCAGCTAATAGAAACAAGGAGAAAAGGCTAAACTGCAGGCTCTTCCCAAAGAATCTCTCTGAAATATTCCAGATCTTTTAGCCAAGCAATTATTTTCCCCCTTCCAACAAGCTTTATGCAAAAAGGCAGAAAGAACATGCACAAGGCGTGAGCTGGAAACAGCACTTTTCTAGGTAGAGTGAAGGCTCATTTTCCTGAGGAATCCAAGTTTCCACATCTCTCTCAACCAATCCCACCTTTCCACCCTGACTCTGAGTATTGCAGCCCAGCAGCAGCCATCAACAGATGGTACACAGGAGTTCTTCCCCTGCTACCTGCATCCAGAGAGCAGGAACGAGAAAGGGATTTCCTCAAAATACATTTAAAATCTTTAGTGCTACAGATGACAACACTTGGAAGACACATTCTCTATGTCGTTCTGGACCTACATATTTCCAGTAAAGCACTGGGCTGTCTAACCACAGATGCTTGCTTGTGCTGCTGGTTGCTGCCTGCACCAAAAAATAATACTGCTTGGAAAAAGAAGTATTAAAAAAAATCCAGTTTCAGTTGGTTTTGTATTAGGAGTGAAGGGGTTACACTAATGAACTTGGCGACCCACACTAAGCAAACCCAGGCATCCCTCCTCCTACCTGTCTTCCCTCTCACATGGGAAGTCAGGTGCAATTCTTTGTAATAACCAGCAGTAAGATACTTCTCCTGCTTGTGGGGTTCCCCTCCCTGCAAGACAAAAAAACCCAAAGCAAACAAGATTTAATGAGGTGAGCTCCACAGCTAGGAGGAATCATTCCAAAGATTAAATCAGCTCTCTGCCTTCAGCTGAGTTTAGCACATTTTGGCTGGTGCAGTCATTTGACTCTGTGGCTGCCACAGCCCAAACCCTGCAGTCACCAGCACTTCCCAAGGAGCCGCTGTCGAGCCAGGTTTTCCAAAGAATACAGCCCTTCCGAGAGCACCCTGTGGGCTCCCAGCATTGTCTGCAGCATCAGGAAACGCTGGGATATGCCCTCTCACTCTTGCAGGTGATTCTGCACAAGATGCATCTCATCAGACGGGCAGGATAGACTCCAGGAGGAGCAAGGCCACACTGACAATAGGGCACAGAGTAATTGACAGTCCTGGAGGCTTTGCAGGTCTGGCAATCTGGGTGGCTGTGTAGGAAAGGATTGGGAGACATCCTAACTATGTGCTACATTAGATTCTGCTCACTTACACCAGTGTTAAGCAAAACCCACCCAGAAAGATGCAGGCAGCTAACTGGGTTGAGGAGATACTGCAGGAATTGCAAAGGGCTGCTGTGAGAAGCCGCTGTAGTTTAACAGTGATAGTCCACCACCACAGGACTAACAATCACCAGTTTTGAACATTATTATGCCATGAAAGTAGAGTTTCTCTCTTCTCTTTAGTTAGATTTGGGATCAAATGTCTTCACACATTTTGCGATAAAAATCTGCAGTGTTTGGGTATTTTTTGTGTGTCGGGTTTTTGTTTTTCCTATAAATTCATGAGTAGGTGAAGGTGTGTGCAAAACCTTATATAGGTTTTCCTTTCACTGATGCACTCTCAGGATGTTTAGTGAAGAATTTTCTTTCAAGTTAGTTCTGCTGAGTTTTGGGTGTTTGGGTTTTTATTTGTGATAGGGTTTTTTTCTGTTGTTGTTTGTTTGTTTTTCCTTAATCTGAAAAATGATTGCAGCAGTCATGGTAATTTTTCACATATTTTCCTTCTCCACACACACAAACAAGACTTTATATAAGATGCTGCACTACTTTAGTACTTCATTTCCTTTACTTCACAAGAAGAAAGGTACTTTACAATCAAGTTTCCCCCTCATCCTCTGCAAAGAGATGTTTTTTAAAAAGTATGACCTCATTTATTTCTTTTAATGGTGAGCACTTATTTCTTCAAGACAGGGCCATCCACCAAAATTGAACATTCTACCACCATTGTAAATACATTTAGATAGAGAAGCAAGGTAGTTCTCCCTGAAAAATAATATTATTATAATAAAATATATGTCCAAGGAAGAGTAATAGACTGCCAACTGACTAGGAATATCACAGGTTGTAAAATTCAGAAAAGAAGCATCAAAGACAAGAATAAAGCACTGGACTGACCTGGAAGCTGAAGATTGTTCTATCTCTTTGCATTAATGTGGGTTTGTGACAACCTTGAGTAAGTCACCCTTGTTGGTAGCACTTGTTAGGAACAAGGCAAACAAGAAAGTCTGCAAAGTATTCTTTCTCTGCAAGACTTAAACCACAAATATTTGCATGAGAGGGCTTAAATATTCTTGATCTTGCCTTTGTGGTAGAAAAATAGATGAGATGAGTTGGAGGTATTCTCGTTAAGTATCTCCTGTTACTCTGTAACTGAGAACTGTTAGGAGTTCAGCCTTGGCATCAGAGAAATGGATGGAAGTATAAATCTTTGCGAAGATTGTGACACAATTTTGGGAAGTAGAAGCAATTACAAAATTTATTTGGGTAATGAAGTAAACCACCTAAGTAAGCCAAAAGACTACTTGCTTAGATGAACAATAAAATTATCTTTGGACCAAATCAAATTTAAACCATCTCTTGTACAAAACTGTGCTACTAAATGTGTATTTTAAGAGAAGAATTTCCCTTGGATATTCATCCTGTTCCTGTATCAGTCTCCAGCCTGTGGCTCTGCACACCAGGAGGGCCAGAAGGCAGGATGAGATGGGTCACTTGTCTAAATTGGCCTGGCAGCTTGTGGTTCCTTCTCATCCTGGCACCCGCTGCAGCATTTAGCCCAGCATGTGTGCAGGCAGACAGCCAAGCAGCTTTCCACAGCAGTGCACAAGTTGGAGAGGGGCAAAATCTATGTGACTTCTCTAGACTTTCTAGCTGTCAGTACAGGGACAGGCACGTCTCCATATACAAGCGCTTTTGCACCTATTAGACAATGTTGTGTCATGGAGCACAAAGAGTAGCTTTTCCTCCACCCAGCTGCAGCACCAACAACAAGCTCCAAACCTGGCACAGACCACATCTTCAAGGCAATTAACTTCATCACTGGGCTGTGCAGCCCTTCCCTCACTCAAGCAAGCAGCTAAACTGAGCAGTATCAGCAACACAGAAAAAAATACGTTTGTCTGGAAACAACCACTTAGACTGATTTGATTACGTGGATAAAGCAGGTATCTCTGGTAGTAAGAATTAAAGTATTCTGAAAAAAAGAAATGCATTAGGTGCTTGGATTAGGTGCTTGTCTGAGACTGAGGACTTTCTGATTCTACTCTCAGCTGCTACTGGGGTTCTAGACAACCTTGGCTAAATAAGGTCACACCTCTACAGCTTCCCTCCGCTGCTTCCATAGGTCTCCTTCATACAAACTGCAGGAGTCTATAGGGTAAAACTCTATAGGGAAGCATTTTTACACTTCATTAGGTGTTGGTTCAGAGCTGAAAGGAAACCTGTTGCCCCAAAGATAACAATAACTTCTGACATACTCCAAATTGAACTAGCCTAAACTATATTGGGTTAAAAATTCCTGAACATTTTGTTCTGATCTGGTTCTTCCCAAGACACTTGTTGGGGCAATTGAATTACTCCTGATTTACGTCAAAGGAAATACTGAGAATTGTGCATAGCAGCATTTCATCAACATGTGGAAGGCTGCTTTCTTTCAGGAAAATCAGGTTAAGACACAGGCAAAGCTATCCAAACAGCTTTTCGCTTCAATAGAAGTCGCGGACGGTGGGCTCAGGGCCAACATTGCATTTTTCAGATCAGGTGCTCACTGTCTCCTTGCCCCCCCTTCTCACTAGAAAGATTTCATTTCAGATCAATACTTACAATATCACTACACTGAGTTCCTATATCAAACATGAAAATAATAAAGACCTCATACACTTTTCTGCTGGAGTTTAAAACTGCCTGGAAGAAATGTAAATCACTGACACCTTTCCATTATCAGACCACTGCTTGAACACCTGCTGGGCTCATAGAACAGCCGTGTTTGTGGGAATAGCTTATTATAAAATAAACCCTAAAAAAATTCATTGAGGTCTCTCTCCTAAATATCAGGAGCTAGGTCCTGATAAGATGAAAAACACTCACAGCATTTCTTGAGCTCCAGCTTTGGAAACAATTCCTACATGCAGGAGATGAATCACCCCACTTAACTCAGTGGAAGTTTTCTTAGCACAGATAAGACGGAAAACTACATGTATTAAAAGTGAAATAGCTGTCAAAGACTGATTAGCAGCAGTCTCCAATCTCTCTGAAGAGTTAGAAAACAAAGTATGGTGCTACATGGCTTCTGTAATTTCTTTCTTTCTTAAAATAAACAAGCACTGTTGAATATTCCCATCCTTTCCCTTCCCTATGCAAATCTCACCCTGCCCTTTTAGTTCATCACAAAGCCCAGTAGCAGAGATCAGCCCTGAGCTCCTGCGTCAGTGAGGGGACAGTCACCACTGTACAAAGTCCCTCACACTTCTCTTACTTGGAGGGCTTTAGAGATGTCAAGTGTTGGAATGTTTAATATGGCTTTAGGTAAACCATTCTAATACGTGACTCATTCACAATCTATACTTTATTTGTAGCTCAGATTTAACTGGCAGCTTCCAGTCTTTCGACTAAAGAGGCTAGTACCATCTTGAGTTCTCTTTTACATCAGAGTTTGCAAACTATGATCCACCTTTAATTTGCCCTTAAGCAAAGTGAAAACAGGGTTTCTTAAATCACTTTAGGCCACTTTTCAGGTTGGTATCACCTAAACAGCACATTTCTAGATGTTTTCCAGTTTCTCAGGATCCTTTGGAATCATGGACACCAGAAACAGAATCAATAACAGTCTAACAGCACTCTGCAGACACACTTCTGCTCAACATTATCAAGACCATGCATCCAGAACCTCACACCAAAAGAATGATCTTACTCAATATCTAATCATAACTTCAGGAGACTTCCCCTCCNTGGTTCGCATACAGATTGGGTATTGGCAGAAACAGCAGGCTTCCCCAGAACATATGTGCAAATATTCAAGAATAGCAAACAACGAGGATAAACATAGTTGGGCCAAATAACTTTGCCGAATAGAAGTGAATGTTTGCAAATGCTGCTTTGCACTATTTGACCTGCAGTAATAAGCCCTCTGTGCTCCATAATCTGGTCTTTCATGTAAAGAAGCCTTTCTGATGAAGGGCATGCATCTCTAGCTTCCCTGTGGGGTTTAAAAAGGGGTTCTGAATGTACATCTTGGAGACGACACTAGGTTGCTTTTATAGATATAGATATATATAAATAAATATTTTTTATATATATTTATATATTGTATTTAATTCCCCAAAGCAACCAGCTTAAACACGTATCCTTGATGAGAACTCACATTTGCTAATTATTGCCATTAATCAAATGAATCCGCTGAGCCTTAATGCTGCGTTAGCATTAGAATTTGACATTGAACTATATGCTTTTTAACTTTCATAATTTGAACCTGATCTAACTAATATATATTAATGATGTATGCCTAGGATGATCCACTAGAATCTGTGTCAATTGAAGAATGTGAGTAATTTTGAGGGAGATACTTCCATATTTTCCAAGAGTAAGCAAGAAAATTGAATATTAAGATTCTGCAAAAAACCCCTACCGCTAGCGCTAGAAATTTACCTTCAGTGAAAGAATAATAATATTTATCTGGAGGAGCAGTGGCTCAGAACAGATGCTGCCAAGATGAATGATTAATGCACATTAATTGTGGTAATGAGTTTTCAAGTGTTTTCGAATGAAAAAAATAGAGGAGATTTGATAAAAATAAAACCCCTACTCTTTTCATTCAAATGACTTTAAAATTTTTATTTTTTTTTCCTTCTGAAAAATGAAAGAACTTGCATTTAAGTTACATTTTTAGTAAAACACATTGTTCACTGGGCTGGAGTCAATTTCTGACTTCTCAGTTCCTAATTTATCCCCATTAATAAAAAAAAAAAAAAAGGGAAAAAAAAGAAAGGAAAAAAAAAAAGAAAGAAAGAAAGAAAAAAGAGTCAAGGAGAGGAAAGGGAAGTAGGAAGGATACAGCCAGGGCAGAAAGCAGCTTCCAGCCAGCTCTAGCATATGAATAAACAGACAAAGCAATCCAGAAAGTTTCCTCTTTGGTAATATTGGTTTGAGCAACATCAACAACATTTGCCAAGGAATGAAAGCAACATCTGGTACAGAAAGTTTGGAACTGGGTTTCATTCGTTTTCAGCTTTCAGAAATAAAAGACTAATGCTGGTCAGAAAACTCTTTCAGTTTGCGTTTTCTTTTATTTGCATGCCAATTTACAATGAGGGGGACTTTTTTATTACAGAAAATAGGATATAAATACTGTAAAGCAGCAATTCTCCTCATACAGATTCCCACAGAACACAAACACGAGCTTGAGTTCCCGTGTGCTCTGGCAGCTGTTGTACAACCGTAACCAATACGTGTCTCTGGCTACTGCTGCCTACCTGGGGGAGCAATCTGGGACTCGTGCCTCGTTGGTTTGTGTGCAAGGCACATCATTTCTAGAATTGTGTCAGGCACCACAAGGAACTTTGCACACATGCTGCTAACAATCCAGCTCTCCCTGGAAGAGACCTGGGCAGCACTCAGACACACACACACAGAGCAACCCAAAACAAGCAAACGAAAAAATCCCCAAACAACAAAACAACAAAAAGCAAAACCCAGGAGGCATCCTCCTTTTCTTGCCTTTCAAGAATCCTCTCTAAACTCAGACGTGAAAAAACCACCTCATTTATCCGTGAGAGCACTGACATTTTTATCTCAACCTCTCCTTTTCTTCGATTTTACTTCAAGAAAAGTCTCTTTTCTATTAAATTCTTCATCAGGCAGTCACACAAAATGCTGCATAGAAAAGAACCTAAATGCTTCTTAGAGCTCCTTCAATTTGTCAGCCTCCGTTTTTGTTCTAACTGTTGTTTCTTAACACCCTGCTGAGATGCAACCTGCTTGTTCAAGCAGGGAATTCCTCAATTTCACCCAGCTGACACTGTTTCTTCCCTTGGGACAAGCAAATGCTTCCTGACGTGAAATAAAATCAAACAAGATTTTTTTGGGAAAGCTAGCTAGTGACATCCTTTTCCCTCTGCTAACTAAGCACAAGGTCAGAGAAGACATTTCTGTTTAGATTTAGACATTTGCCTCTTCCCTGTGAAGGTGTTGAGAGATTATTTTTTTTAGAGGCTATTGATGGAATCTGAAGACAAGATGCTACCATTATAACCAACCAAACCAAACCTTCAATTCAATGGAGAGTGGGGGACATTGGTAGAAGTGTGAGGTTGCCAGCACCACTTAAAATATGTAATAAGGAGGCTTAAGGAGGGTGGCACACTTTGCTTCCACAGAGCTAACTTTGGTGGGGAAGAAGGCTGACTCTGTTGTCAGAGGAACTCAGATTTGTTTCATGCCCAACACACTTGATCATTTCCTTAGTAAGGAGAATATTGCATTACTAAGGCTTTTGCACTGACACTCTGTAGGCTTTTCCTGCTTGTTCATTCACAAGGCAATGGACAAGAATCAAACTGCCCATAGAGAGAGCAATAAAGCCTCAGACAAAAGAAGACTCACAATTACAAGTATCAATCTCCATGAAAGATTCCACGTGTCAGTATCAATGAGAACATTTCAACAGCCTTGACAGGACTGCAGGAAGACAGTGTCCCCATTCTCAATGCTAAATTTAATCAAGATACAATGTACCATGCAAAGCCTGGCCAGAGATTATACACAGCTGAATTTGCCAAGATACCTGGTACAAGTTGTGAACAATTAAATGAAGAAAACTTGAATTTACTTTGATATCAGTAGCAAGTGTTCCCTGTATAAGCTACAAAAGTTGAAATTGTCCTAGATTTCATATATTTTGTTTCCATAGAGACTCTTCACAATCCTGCACAAACCAGAGCGCTACTTCCTCAACACAGCCTTTGAAGAAAACTGTTGATCAACATAAAGGAAGACAGGGCCCTGTTTAATTAGCACAAATCAGGAGAGGTCCTACTGATAATTGAGCTGTATGGTCCCCAGGTTTGAATTTTATATCTGGGGCAAAAAAACCCCTAAAATTCTAGTACAGAGCACACAGCGTCAGGAGTTTCCAGCACCTGAGTAACCCCTCCGAAACACTGCACGGGAATAAAAGTGCACCAGAAGGAACGGAGAGGTGGTTTGAGGCTGGGAAAGTGAGGCAATGTCAATGTAAAGGGAGAAGCAGTAGCAACTGCCAGGTCAAAATGAAAGGGTGTGGTCTGAAGCAGAAGGTTAAGACTAACACAAGACTTAGCTCAAGTATGCATTATCTCCAGCTTGCCTAAATTTATCTCTTACTTCTCAGTGTTTCTCCAAAATTATATGACTGGATATAAAGCCTACTGAAACCGGAGTAACAACATACCTACAGAGCAATGTCTTGACGGGTTATACCAATACATTTGTCTGTTGGTTACCCCAGTCTATCCTTAGGACTGCACTCTAAGTATGCCATAAGAGTTTCA
>WEIS01028414.1:0-15905 GCA_013389965.1 Todus mexicanus
TTTGGAATTCATTGAGCAATAGCATACAGGCATCAGTAAAGACTGCTGTCCCTCACTTTGCTCTTTTGTCTGATTCTCCTTCTTCTAGTCTGAAGGAGAATGAATCTAGTCTGGCTAGAGAATTTGCGCCCTGATTTTCTCATAAGGCAGATGAAGTTTTTTAGATAACAGTAGGGACAATTTCTGGTCTTATTGAAGTCATTGGCTGTTCTCCAGATGATTTGTTATGAGATTTGGCCTTGAAAAAAAAGATCAGTCACACTCGTCTCCTTTTTATTCTGAACTAGAATGACCCATATCACTACCCAGTGATGGCTGCCTAGGATACTAGCAGTGAATTTTTGGAAAATGATCAAAAGTTCAAATATATGCAAGAATGCATGAAACCCACTGTCTAAGAGACCAGAGAGAATGCAGCTGGCCACAGCAAAATACATGAGTAAATAGAACCAAATAAAACTGGAAGCTAATTATAAAGGATCATCTATGTCTATTTCATTATTTTTCTATATAATATGTTAGGATGAGGCCCAAAACAGTTCTCTCAAACCTAAACTTATGTATATGTCTTTATGCATTCTCTAAAATCTTTTGACTGCACATCACTGTAAATGGTTCAAAACAAACTCTCTTTTCCAAGTTCCCTACAGTGAACAACTTCAGGAGCATTTAGTTTTAGCTTGTATTAGGACTTTGTGTCCTCAGAGAACAGATTCTGCACCTTTGATCTCTAGATATAAAAATCCCTCTTTCCCATGTTTCCCAGTGGCTACAGAAGATCACTGTGGCCCCAGAAAAGAGCCAGGGAGATGCAGAATGAGGGCCTTGCAGCTCCCGTCCATTCCCAGGGTTGCTGCTGGCTTCTTGTATAATTGGAAAAAAAACCCCAAACCTATTAGTGATCTCCAGTAATCTCTGTTTCTGAAATGTGTTTAATGCCTTAACATGCGTTAAGGGTGGATGAAAATGATCATACTTGCTAACCTTTTCTTCTTTCATGTTTTTTTGTGTGCAAGTAGTCTGCAAGGTAAATTCACAGGCACGTGATTTTTTTATATCTGTATGTCATGCAGTGCCCCTTCTTGTGAGAAAGAAGTTGATCAAAACCAGTACTTATATCCAACAGTTCTCAGTGTCTTCTGGAGGAAAGGAGAGGTAGCGGGTCACAGAGAATGTAAGATTTCATTACGATACAGTTGTGTCTGCAGATGAAAGCATTTCACTAACATGTTGCTATCTGGAGTTTTCCCTTTCAACATTTCTTGTAGGAGGTGAATTTTCCAGTTGGCTTGACTTTGCTGTCAAAAAAGCCAAGCTGATTTTTTTTGTCTTTCTTCTGATTAAGTGAATAAAATGTTGAGTAATTAAGCCAAGGAGAGTTTTAAATCTGGGTTTTGTTTTTTCTTAATTCCTAACCTGGTAAACAAATTGTATCTATTTTCACAGAGATAATTTAAAAAAACCAGTTCTCACTTCAGAGACAAAAACACTTTGATGACCTTCAAACCTTATGTGTTAAACTTGCGAGTAAAAGTCATGTTTTCCATTATTCTTGTTAGCTCAAGGTTACTTCAGGGCTAAGGTTTCTTGTGAAGATCAAACAAGAGGTTTTTTTGTTTGTCTTGTACATCCTCACTTATGCCCAGATTATGCCCTCTGCGAAAACACTAAATGGCAGACTTTGTGGCCTTGAAGCTAGAGGGAGGATTGCTTGGTATTTTTAAAGCTCTGATCAGCAGACCAAGAGAGATCAGCTTCTCTTCTCTTCTCTCTGGCTCAGTAACCTTGAAAAAGTCAATAATATATTTGTGCCTACACTCTCCAGCTGTAAAAGGAAGGGGATGCTGTTTACCTGCTGCAGAGGTCCTTTGAAGATAAACATGCTCTCTGAAACTGATAGTGAGCCCCAGAAAATGCATATGTGGGACAGGTTCCCAGCCTGCACTGTGAGTAGCATGTTTTTCTCCCAGGGCATGGTTCTGGAGATCCACCAGGAAATCTTCCATGCTTCAAGGCAGTCACAGCAGGCCTCTCTGCTCCTTCCTGAGCACACATTGTCAGCAACTGCTCCAAGAAGCCACCACATCTCCCTCCCTGTTGAATAGGGCTGTTTACATGGAGGAGACTTCCACGTGCTCCTCTCACCCTTGAAGAAACTTTCCCAACCTGGCTCATTAGCTTGGAGTTTTTAATCCCCTTTACAGGGTGAAAGTGGTTGGTTTAGAGCTGCAATGTAGTGATTCTTCTGTGATTTGTTATCTGCAAATGCTAGCGTTCCTGATATGCTTTTTAAAATGTTTGCCATAGCCTTATTCACATAAACCGATCATATGTGCCCCAGATACAAACAGGAAGGCAAAGTTTCGAGTTCCGTCTGCTGCAATCTAGAATAATTTTATCCACCATTCACTGGGGGAAAGCAATTCTGATTTAAATGGCGCATAAGCTGTGAATTATTAGTCGAATAGGATAAAGTATTATGGTTTTATTCATGGTGTTTTTTTAAATCTAAGCTGGAAATAAGTGCACTGCATGAACTCAAAGTGGAGATGTATGAAACAAAATAAAAAACTGCTTGAGAAACATCAGAGGCTTGAGCTGTACATTAGTGATGTCTGCTTAACATGTGAACTGTTTGTTAAATCTCTCCTGAATGATTCTTCCACTACAATGCCTGGCCAGCTCTTCTCCAGCAACTTTCAACAGAGGTAGGCAGGAAACCCTATCAAAAAAACACCAAGCAAACACAACCCCCTTCTAGTCACCACTACTTCAAAATGAACAATTAACTAATGCAGCCTCTTCACTGATGCTCTGAATTCCTTTGTCATTTAGTAACAGCCTGTGCAAACTCCATGTCACCTGAGTTATATCATATTGTCATATTGTGGAATAATCTATTGATGAATGTGTACAGAAAATGGCTTATATGATCTATTTAGTGAGAGAACCACTTTGGTGTACAGAGCAAAACAAAAAGTGAGTTCACGTGCTGTGCTTGGACTGAAAGACATGACGTTATGTACCTCTGTAGCTTTCCTAACACTGCTAAAGGGAAACAGCAATAGTGTTTATGTCCTCCAGGAGGCTGACTTGGAGAAGTGCTTGGTGACAGTGGACCTTTGTGCCTGCCAGGAGACAGCTTTCTGGTGGAGAGCATTCCATAGCAAGCTGTTTCTTGCTAATCACCTAATGGTTCTTCCTTAAGGCATCACTGCCTTGGATCAGGTTTGCGGCATGGTCACATCTTTATAAATTTATATTAGCATTACCGATTTTAGTAGAAGTAGCTCATGTTTGTATTGGTGTTACTGACCAGAAGCTTGTATGTTGATTTCTGTGGGAATTTACCTGGATGTCTTTATATAATGTTGAGCAGCTGAATTTTAACTGTTCTGGACCAGTTGAATCCTTTATGTTACCTGGTTAATGTACTTAAATGTCAGTTTAACTTTCTAGATTTTTTTTTCCCCCCTGAAAATTAACATTTTCTTTAACCTTATTGTTTGGAGTTCTTTTTTCTTCATTTTAAAGTAGCTAAACATGCTCAGCTGTAGCTAGTGTGTAGTGGTGATACACGTTACATAGATAACATGGAGAGTTAATTCAGGAGAGAGATGGGATGGAGACGTTAGTACCAGGAGCCTTTGTGACACAGAAAAAAAAGCAGCGAGTTATTTTGAGAGAGACTTTCCATGCTAGAAAAATCCCATCAGAATGCCTGTCCGGCTTCGAAAAAAAAAAAAAAAAGCCTCTGCAGGTGAAAGCAAGTGCTGAAAGTGGGGAGAAAACAAATGTGAGGTTAAAAAGTTAGAGTAACCACATACCCGTTTTCCTCTCAGTTGGATTTGGAAGGGGTTCCCAACGAAATACGTGGGTTAAGACACTGGGCTGTGCTCAGCCCTGCTGCTAAAACCTCACGCCACGTGAGCACTCAGTTTGTGAGCTGCTCAGAGAGGAGCGACTGCTGCTCTTGACTGTCGTCCCTCGGGGGACGAATGTGAAGGAAGGAAGCAGATCACAGTGTATGAAGTCTGAAAAGTGACAGCATTTTGCACTGAAGGCAGCTGCCTGAGGTTACCTGAGGACAATGTCTGGCTCTCCTAGCTGATTGCTTAGAGCATTTGAAAAAAAAAGAAAAATGCAGTTAATGGGGGCACCTCCTAAGCAAACCAGATATCCCTTTTACCGTGCAGTCCCTGTTGAGAAGAGTATAATTTTACGTTAATTACATTGGATAAGTACGAATTTGTTATGTTCTGACTTTATCCAGTAAATTCCCATTTAACCCAGTTGTCCCTCTTAAGTGTGTCAGCTTTTCTTGCAAAAGCTCTGATGCGCAAAGACAAATTAGTATATAAACGTGAGAATACGTAATTTAAGGCAACAAAAATTAGGAAGCCCTTATCCATTTTTTCAGGAAGAATTATGTATTACAGAATATTACAGCAACCTCTGCTTGCTTACAGTTGTTTATAAAAATTAAATTTATTTTTGTTCGCACTGTTTATTTTTCCCTGCTAAGCCTTAACTGCAGAATTATACTTGTCACTTTTGTTTTCTTTAATGTACTTCAATTTTGTTTAAACTTGATTTAAAGTTTCATCTTCATCTAAATATTGAAAATTTGACCTGAAAGTACCTCCTAAAACCTGCCTTTCTCTGCTCTCTCCTTAAGTTATACACAACATACACTAGACAATTAGTCAGATTTTATCCTGCTTTTGGAGAGCACTGTCTTGTGCGGAGGAAATGGTCAGTACCCATACAAAGTTCATCAATCTCCTTCTGTTATGTTGCTGTTTGATGAGGGATGGGGAAAAAAGTTGAATAAATTCTAGCATGAACTAACAATCAATTTGGGCAAATGGCACTGCAAGATACATGTGTACAAGAATCCTAGAGATGACTGGCTTGTTTCTAACTTGTCTGCTTTTTGGCAACTGATATATAGGCTATACAAACCATAAATGTGTTTTACTAGGGATATTTGATGCCTCTGATGCTATTTGTGCTCATAACATGGTATTTTAGAATGCATAGTTGTGCGTGGTTTGAATTTGTGGAAATTTTGTCGTTTTCTGCAGTATCGTCGCATCATATGAAATGCACACAGACCTTCTACATGCAGTAAAGTATCCATGATGTGATGATAAATTTCAGGTTTGGGCCCACAAGTTGTTTTCACTCGTGTTAGAAGTAGCCAGATCCAAACTGATTCTGGCAGGTGATGCATTTCTATCCTAAAATGGATTTGAGTAGATTCTTTATCATATTCAATCCCAGGTGGGTCATTTTTTTTCTTCTTACACCTTATAAGGGTGTTCCTGTTTTGTATTGCAGAACTTACATTTTCATTTAGCAATTAATGTGGGTGATTCAAGTCATTCCTTCTGTATTTTATTAATTTTTGCCAAATATAGTATTACTCTGCCTACTGTTGATTGAGCAGAATGGAACTTGCCTACATAAAATTTCTTAGGAAATACAATTTGCACATCCAGATTTCTAACTACACCCACTCTTCCCATTATTGAAAGGTGTTAATCTAGTTGTGTGATGCTGCCTGCACAGATGCATACATGCATACCCTCTTTAAAAATAGGTTATGTGCCTAAATTCTTAAGAGGAGAGCTCAGATATTGAGTTTTTCCTAGGTCTGTGTGCTCACTGAATATTTCACCCCTGTGGTTACTGCAACAGAGTTTTTGTGAACGCTGTTCCATATTTTTAGAAGGTGCTTTCAGTAAGTAGTTTAATCTTTTGCAGCAAAACCTGCTACTAATTTTTGAAGTAACTTAAAATTTACACATATATATTTTAACGGGACTTGATTTGAGCAGTTCTCTTCTAGAAATCTACCCTGGAGAAAATGTTTTTTATCAGGTTAAAATGGAGGCAAGATAGAAAAAAAAAATATGTTTGCTGTGGCTTGACTGCAGCAGTGCTAATGAGCTCTGCTCTAATACATGAAGGAACATATGGCCCCCATCTGAATACAAACTGGACACAAAGCAGTAATTCAGCGGAGATGTCCTGAATATTGTAAACTGGGTGAATGTGGTTGAAGGTGTTTATAAACGGTGGCTGAATCCCACACACTGACTCACTGCCTTCTAATGTCCGGGGCTCAAGGTGCTATTTGTAAGAGTATAGAAAATGACCAGTAGAGGGAATTCTTAATTAATGCTAACAAAATAGCAAACTGAAGTGTTATGTTATGAAGAAAAGACTTCTTGTGCTCATGACGCAGCAAGAGACGGATTATGGAGAGGGCGAGTTAGGAGAAGAAAAATCACAGGAAAAGCAAATTGAGTATTTACTGGCAAATAATTGCTCTCTTAAGCTGTGGCTCTCTTCCTAAATTCTTGGCATGCCTGAGCACTAGAACCATTTTCAAAAAATGCATCGTTACAGAGCAGATGTAAAAAAACCTCTCAAATGCTGATGGTACAGACTTTCACAGGTAAGAATGTGTGTATTGCTGCATATATTTCTTTTGAAGCTTTAGATTGACCATCGTTTACGGGACTGCTACTTTTTTCTGTTTCTGAGGAACTGATGTTTTGCTTTCACAGGTACATTTTGTCTAAAAGTTGAGGAAGTGGAGAACAGGCATCTAGGCTGTAATGTACACTTTTCTATCAGCACAGATGTATCGATGTACAAGAAAACAAAGCTTGTGGGAGCAAGTATACAGCCTAATTTTATTTAGTTTAAATGTGGTCCGGTTTTTACAGATGTGCCTCTAATTAAAAAGCTACACAGCAGCTTAATGTGGGGCAGGAACATAACCCCCTACGCGCTTATGTTTCGAGGCAGTCTTGTATCACTAGAAATTAGACTTGTGTGATGCTGCAGTGAAGGAACTTTTTCTAAGCACCTCTTGGGAATTGCCTGCGTCCCTCAGGCTTCTCCAGGCATAGCTTCCCAGGGAAATGGGATGTCTGGGAACCCCCCTCTGTTCACTCCCTTGTGTATGCAGTTTGCATACCTGTCTCAAAATTTGGCCACTTTCAGCTGAGTTTGATGGGTGGAAGTCTCCAAGATAACTAAGCTTCTACATGTTTTGTGTAAGTAGGCAGCTGTTACAAGGGAAAAAGCTGTTTTAATGACCCCATCAAGGGAGAGGCTGTCTCACAATTTTGCCCAGAATTGCACATCAGAGACACAACATAAAGAGAAACCCATAAAAAAGGAGGTTCTTTTGGCTCTCCACAAATTGGCTTAAATTCACAGAGAATTTGATTTTTGTTTATTCCACATGCAAAATTCATTTTCTAATAATGGAAAGATCTGTTAGGGTGTGGAAATGTATATAGGTGGTTAAGAATACTCTGCCTTAAAATATGACTCTTACTCACATCTTAACAAATACTGTAATGGTTACATTACAAACTATTTTGTCAAACCTACAAAATGTTGTTCTCAATTTCTGCTTCCCATTTCATCATATTTATTAAAAGGAACGGCCAAAAGAATCTCACATTTTACAAGTAAGTTCAAATAGCACATACTCCTGAAGAGCAGAAATGGTCCCTTAATTTCACAGGGATGTTATATTATTTTTACAAAACATGGTCTGGTGGGCTATCCAAGCTGGATGCTTGATTGCTGAGCATATATACATTGCAGACACTCCTCTGGAAAGCCACACATGAAGCATCACAGAACCCAATATCAGGTCCTGCAGAAAAAATGCTGAGTTCCCCTTAATGTAATGCTGATTTAACCTTTCCCATATGGTAGTTTCTCCTTAATAGATATCAAATTGTAGTTGGCTTCTGTCTTTAAATACAAGCAGTTTTCAGTCCTCATACTTTATTGTACCATAATTGTGGATACTCTGTTTATTCACTTCTGTGCTAATTATTTCCATAATTATAATATATTTATCATTATTATAATGGTTTCTTATTATTGTTATTATTATTATGGCAATAATTAGTCCTCTTTAAACTCATAAAATCTTGGCCTTTTTGATGTCTTGGGTACAGAGTACTGCAAGTTAATTATATAGAATGTGGATGAAAAATAATAATCCTTTTATTGGTTTTAATGTTCTGCCTTTTAGTTTTAATGACTGTCCCCTCTTTTCTTCGGAGGTCAGATTTATTTTATTTTCTCCATGCAGTTACATTTATATCACTTCCACTACGTTCAGTCTTTTTCATTTTCTCTGTCAGTTTGAAGCTTTCTAAACTTTTTGCATATGGAAAGCTCTTGAGGGCTTTAATGAGTCTCTACTCTCTGAACCCTTTTTGTTTCTTCTCTGTCCTATTTGAGACAGGGTGATCAGGGTTGACTGCAAAATCCGAAGTGATAGCATAACACTGATTTATGTAACCATCACATTATAGTATTCTCAGAAGTATTTTCTTTGGACCCTCCCCATCTGTGTGAGGCACTGAACAACCCCAGCAAATCCCTTGGTTTCTCTTTCCAAAGTAGGGTTCTCTGAACTTACCGTACATTGAGAGATGGAAACAGTGCAAATTGTTTCTTTATTTCTGGTGATGGGAGAGTCTAACTACAGAATCGTAGGGAAAGCTTTTTAAAGTCAAGAGAGAGAGATCTGTGGAGAAGGATCCTTGTACCTTGTGTGCAGCAAACTGGAAGGGTTCCATAAGATGGGGATGGTTGACATGGAAAGGAAGTACAGCTTGTTCTGTGGCTTCTAGACCATCTGCAAGTGACTTGCAAGAGATGAGAGGATGCCAAACAAAAGCACAATTGTGATATAATGGAAGTATGAATCAGTCATTGGTCTACTCTTACTGGAAAAAACAGGCAAAGCCTGGGACTGTTCCTCAGGTGGCACTACAGTACTTCATTCTTTTGAAAGGTGCATGTTTCAGACACTAATTGAAGGCCAGAAGTCACAGTAAAATGTCTGGAAGAAGTTTTTTTTTTTTCAACTTAGATTGTCAATTTTTTTCTTTTTATTTCTGCAGATATATAGAGGCATGTTATAGTCCCTGGCTCCAAGTAGAGCATATCGAGTTGACTTTTGCTGGAAGCAAGTGAGTTTCATTCCAATTTCTTTACTCTGGATTCACCCCCTCTTCTCCCTTCTTTTGCCTCCTATTCTTGCTCCTCCCTGCCTTTCACCAGGAATTTTCTTTCTTTCTTCCTTACTAAAAAGTGTGCCTGGCCTGGTATATTTTTCTAGTGTAAGTGATCACTTCCAGTGTTAAGGTGATAAAACATACTTTATGCCTTCTTGGTTGCCCGAGAGATAACAAATAGATTTTGAAAAGCAGATGGTTGACTAGAGAGCCCTGAGGTATCACAGAGCTAACAGGTGCAGCTCCCTATTCAGATTCTGCAATGCAAAGAAATCGTATTTCTCAGGAAAAAAAGGAGAAACAGTGAAAGGATGGACTTTAAGAGTGCAAATACATATATTTTTTTAAATGATATTTGTGGTAGGTGATGCAGGGACAGTGTTCGTATGCTGAAAGTAGCCATCCATTGCTAAGAGCACGACAAGCTTCATGACTAAAGCAGAGAGCTGGAAGGTAGAGACCCACACTGAATTCTGTTATGGCCATTGACTGGCTGAGTGATTTGCAAAACTCTTTTTTACTTGTGTTTCCCACACAGAAGGAGGACAGTAGCAGAGGAGTAACTAATGTATCCTTCTACATGGGAAAAGTTAAGGAAGGAAAAGTGTATTACTGTTGAAAAACTAGATACTGAGGCAACTCAAAAAGTGTTTCTGAAATGTGTAATTTGTTGACTGCCTCAAGCAAAACAGCACATATAGGTCAATAGCAAAGAAAGAAAAATCATACCATTATGTTTAATTCTTTCTAGACACATGTCCTATCTTACAGGTTAATATGGGGTAGTCAAAGTATGTAGCCAATCTTTCAGTGGTTAAGGAGCTGTCTGCACTTTTTAAGTTCCTACATGCTTGGATAAAGCTTGACTTCTCTGAGCTATTGATAACTGCAGATGCAATTTGTTTGGGGTTTTGTTCACACTACCATAAATCCCAATTCAGAATGAAAATGATTGGAGGCTATAAATGCTTCATTATTAATAGAGTCATTAGGCCCTAACTTCTGATCTTAAACTTGAACTGTCCAAGTGAAATCCCTGGTGTATGCTGAATCACAGTCGTAGTGGAGTGCTGGGAACACTTCATTGTCATAGGTGGTCTTAAGAACATTTGATCTTGGGATATTGGAGCACTGTGAAGGGATGTAACCTTCCTCTAGAGATCAAAATAACCATCCTTGTAGAAGCGAGTATTTTATGCAAGGCAACAAAATGTATTTCTTACATGGGAGGTAGTCAAAACAGAGTGCCAAATTTCTACCCTTCTAATTTGAGTACGGGAGAACAAAGTCTTCTATTTCAGGGCAAAATAAAGGTTAAGAAAACCAAGGGGATAACAAATCAGAATTGTAGCTAGTAGTGAGAAATTAGGAAAGGGCAAATAATGAACATGGCTCATACTGCCCAAGTATTAAATATTAAAGTCTTTACATTTTAGAGTGCAAGGAAGGTGTTTCAGTCTGTTTAGTCCTATTAGAAAACAAATTCATAATAACCATAATCACATTTAAAAATCAATGAGTACAGGAATAAGAACGTATTATAGATCAATAATCTTATGCAAAAGTTTTTCTAGGAGTTACAGAATCTGGTGCATCATACTCTCATTTTTTCCGTAAAAACATTTTTCCATTAGTCATCAGGTTGGAACAAAGTTTATAAAATTTGGAAAAACAAGTCATAAGAGCTGCAAAACATTTCAAAAAGCTCAAATGAAAAAGACGAATAGGATGGAAAACTTTTTGAGCAGTTGGGAGAAAAGAAAATAATGGGGAGATCTTTTTTCTGCTTTTGTTTAGGTTAAGCAGGGTGAATACCGTGGCCAACTGTGAATATATGTTAGAGGAAAGATTACTCTCCTGTTTCGGTTTTCAGACAGATTTCCATAGTGGTCCTGGTTCTTCGGTTCCACACAATTATCAACTGAGCTGAAGGAGATCTCCCTATAGCTGTGAGTAATAATGAGGCTTTAGCGTTTCTTTGCACATAACTACTATTACGTGACCTCTCACTAGAAAGCTCACCTCTTCATTATAAAGGTGTTACTTCTTTTCTGCATATTTAAAGCATCACTCAGGTTACTATACAATCTCTTCATTGCGAAGTAGTAGAAAATTCAAATGAACAAAAGTTTCAGAGAGCTTCTTTAACCTGGTGTGTGAAAGATGGTCAGTGATGGGTGTTTCAGTACATACAAGGGCAGGAGTTTTGAAGGGGAGCAAAAGAATGGATACGTTTCAAATTGTACTTATAATACTGTGTAAACGATGCAGAAAATGCAGAGAAATGCCAGAAACACATCTACATAGGGTGGTGTCAGAGACAAAGTGAGAGCTGCTGTCAAAAACTCTGATGACGTCTCAAGTGTGAATAGATGTAAAAAAGTGATTAAGATGACATTTGTTCTTTCCATGATGATTTACCTCCTTAGACCAGTGCACATACTGTACTATGACACAGAATTTATGTGACCTCATGAAATTCCAGGAAGAATGGAAATCAGACAAAATGGGTGTTTCTACAGAGGGCAAGTTACCCAGTCCCCCTAGAAGTAAAGGACATGGTGATGTGAGTCGGTCCTCAGAAAAAAATGCTTGGAGTGAGATGGATAAAATGTACTTGGGCACAGAAGCTCTCAGTGCTGTGAGGAGGTGATACTGCATGGCAGGTTTACCTGGGATTCATGTGCTGGCAGGCGGACAGATTTGGGGGTAGGAAGGCTTTTCATGATCAAGCAGTGAAGCTCAAAGCAGCATTTGTTTTATGTATGTGAATGATAGACAGTGGTGGAAAGAACACAGCAGAATCCTAAACCAAGCAATTGTGACTGGGCAAATTATAGGGGGATTTATGCTCTCTGCAGCTATAGCTTAGATGGTTTGACTGCTTTTGCTTTTTCTCACCCTTTTCCCAATTTATTTTGTATTATGTATCATGCCTGTAATTGTGTTCTCTGTTGTTTTTCTCCTGACATGTTTAATCCCACAACACAGTCTAGTCTTGATGTTTTCCTTCTCTTTCAAAGTGTCCCAAGAGAGAGAAGCAAGGAAGGTAGATGTATTTGACTTTGGAAAATGAGTTGATGCCAGTTGCAAAAGAAATAAAATATATCACAGGGGTCTGCTGCAGGGCAGGGAGTGAAAATATTGCTCGTTTGTGACAAAAGATTGCCTTGAAGACTGCTTCAGCTTGATCAGCCTGAAACCCATCTCTCACTGTTTCCATTACAAAGGCTTTTATGTTGCTGTTTCTTTTGGAAAAGGACTTCATCTATTTTGAAATAAATCCAAGGCTTCCCAAATGTACTCTTTGCTTTCAGGACCAGCACATGAGAGCTGTGCATCAGGGTCATGTTGCAGAAGGGTTAGAAGAACATACATCGCTTAGGTCATGAGCCAGATGGCCACGGAGTCTGCATGTGGAGGCTAATAGGAGGAGCCGCAGTGACAGGCTAATAAAACGTGTGTTACTTCTGCAAGGACTTTGAATGTGGGGACATTTGGGCAGCGCAGTTGTGTGCAGTACGGGGCCATGACTCCTTCCCAGCCTTGGGCCATGGGTGCAGTGTGTTTAGCGCACCGGAGGACAGGGTGTCAAACGAGGCCTGGCACAAGGGATTGCAGGATGGAAGAGAATCTAAAGCACTCCCCTGTGCAGAGGATGCTGAGATGTGGTGGGTGACTGCAGGGCTGGAATCAGATGAAGGAATCTCATCCTAAACAAGTGAAACCGAATAGGTCTTCATCTCTCATGGGCCTCATCTGGTTTGCGTGGAGGAGACAGGACTTCAGGGCCTCTATTATGCACAAAGGCAGAATAGTATTCGTATGATGCCTTCTTGCTTTTAGATATGTAACTCTGTGCTAATCATTCCTTCAGAAGATACCAGTCTGGATATGTCCTTTGGAGTTGATCATTACAGAGCCTTAGTACATCAATTCAAGTCCTCAGCAAACAGTGGCTCAATATCCTCCTCAAACTCCCCAGGGCTTCCCATTAAGAAGAACACCACTTTCTGATGTTTTTTCATTCCCTACTCCTGAGATACCCCTAATCTCTTGTAAGCATCAATCCCCATTTTTCAGTTTGCAGCAGAGAATTTTGTCAATGCTTACCTGTGGAGCTCATTCCTAACCTATCATTTTTATATTAATAGTTTTACCTCGTGTGAGCCTACTGCTATAGTCCTGATATGTGGAAAGAAAGGAAATACATGCACCCTTTGGAAAAGGGCGATACAGTCTAAATTAGTGGTGACTATCCCTGATACTATGTTTTGAAGTTCAAAGTATTTTTTTCTTTTTCGTTTTCTTTCTTTAGGACATTTCTCTATTTGCATCAACTGCTGATGCTTTTACCTTAATTTTTTGTTGTTGTTTAGAGATTTTACAGGCCCTTATTTTTAATTTCTCTTCCTCTAATTCAGCTTTTACAAGAAATTCTAAAAGTGTGTTCTTTTACAAAAATAAATAAAAGAAAGCAGCTCTTACATAAGGATTAGCTCAGGTGAGCTGCTTCTAGCTGGTAGTTTCTCTGTAATGTAAGTGGGCTTTGTATTCCCCATGGGCTAACCATCATAGCCTGCAATGACTCTGGATAACAGTCCCTGAATCCAGAAAAATAGGAGTAAAGGTGACAGGGGAGTTCACATCGGTAAGATGCCCCATTTCTAGGAGACCACTCTCCCTCTACCTCGTTAGCTTAAAATCGTCTAGTTTTAAGCAAGTTTGGCAGAATTATAAACGCTGTAAGGAGACCACATTCCCACAGGTTTTTCAAAACCAGAAATGAGGCAGAAATTACTCTTGTCCTGTGAGGGAGCTTGCAGTGTGCACTCCAAAGACCCATGTGGCAGTTTTCCTGCCAGCTGGGCCAGTCATGTCTCCCAGACTGGTCTGATGGATAGCACCTCTGCTTCTTGCTCTTGAACACTTGCTGGGTGCCTGGCTACTCAGTGTAGAGGAGGGAGCTGAAGGTGCTGTGAGAGTTGGCATGCAGGAAGAGCAAAACAGCATGGGAAGAAGAAATGGTAGAGTGGGAGAGGACAGTCATAGCTAGGAAGGCTGTCATGGTTGGGGAGTCATAGAGGAAGAGAACTCAAATCCAAAAGAAGCCAAGCCTCATTGATGCTGTTGCTTGTAGGATGATTTGCTTAATTCAGATACCCTCTTGTCTGTCACCATATCCAGAGGTATTTTAACAAAGAAACATCACTTTGAAATTGAAGACTGGAACTGGAGGGAACAATACACAAATTCTGGTCTTTAGTACCTGTGAACTTAACAAACTGGTTGTAAAGTCTGTGTCTTGAATTCTTTATCTCTGAGACAAGAATAAAAATACATGTGTGCTTCAGAGGGGAACTGAGATACTTCATCTGTTTGGAAGTGATTTTTCTCCTTTAGGAGACAGTCGCTTTACCTTTTCCATGAAAAGTTGTAAATGTTTCAGAAACAATTAATGAAGCTTCCTGACATCCTCCTGGGTAAGGAAATATGATTGCTGTGGGAAAACTGAGGCAAAAATCTGTCATGTGAATATTTTATTTTAATAGTTAATGAACAGGGAAAAAGAAAGTATTACTGTAAAACACATGAGCAAGGTTGCAGAAAACTTTGGCAGAGAAAGGTACTGAGATAAATACTATCTTGACTGACAACTGTTGAAGGTCAAAGTGTCTACCCAGTGTGTAAGGCAGAATTAAGTTTGGCTCATAGTGTAAATATAATCAGAAGGCTTACCTCTTAGTATACTTGATTTCAGAATGCACATACTGCATAAGGGAGGCTTGTAAAGTAGAAGTAAATGCTTTGGAAAGTGACTGCATGGAAACATAAACTTCCTTTGGTTTCCCATCAGCAATAGTACCATGACTTTTTACATGAGAACCACAATTTATTATTTATATTTTTTTTGTAAGCAATATCTAATCCCCAGATAGCACACCTCTTCAGTCAATGGCAAAATAACTCGATCAAAATACACTGCACCTTCTCGGGCCTTCAGTGTTGTGTACAATTACCATTTACTATTTAAGGATTTGGAAACTGAGACACAGAGAAATGAAGCAGGCCACACAGCAAATAAAGTGGCAATTTGAAGTAAGAACAGATGCCCTGACCTTTTCCTTGCTGTTAAAACTCAGAAGATCCATAGTCCTTGGAAGCACGCATATGTCCTTATAGTTCAAGCTGATTTTTGTTCTTGCAGGCTGTGTTACCTCAGGTGACCCAATTGTTTTGACTCTCATCTCAAGACCCAAGTCATCAAA
The DNA here is from genome assembly GCA_013389965.1 of Todus mexicanus. Classification (NCBI taxonomy): domain Eukaryota; kingdom Metazoa; phylum Chordata; class Aves; order Coraciiformes; family Todidae; genus Todus; species Todus mexicanus. Next base: position 15,338 of record WEIS01028414.1, read on the forward strand.
TCAGTAATCCCTAGGTAGTTTCACTTTTCCAGTAGGGCAAGCTTCCCCTTTATTAAAATCTCTGGTAGATTTTAGACTGAACACATACCAAGCAACGTTTTGAACCGCATTCACATCATGTTACTGGCAAATTGTAATTATACTGATATGGATGTACCAGTATGCATTGAATAGGTACCTGTAATATGTGGCAGTCACTTTCCCTCCATTAGACTTCTGTACCTTTATATCAATTTGGTTACTACACCTGTTATTCAAGCGTATGATTAAAGAATTTAAAAAGAGAAGCTTCTGCTGGTAGGAAGTGAGAAATTTGTGGTAAGAAAAGACAGGACCACCCATAAACATCAGATACATACTGACACTAAATGATTATTTTAGATTTCTGGGTTGGTTTTTTTTAGGATAAGCTTCTCAAAAGTCAGCAATGACTTCATTTGATGTCACGGAAGTCATTGTGAGGTTTAGATGAAATAGATCAATACTGCATATTGTGAAAATCTCATCCCTAAATAAAAAAGAATTAATATGAAAAAAAAAATACAACCAAAAAAAGCCTCCAAAAAAC
>WEIS01028416.1:3927-32560 GCA_013389965.1 Todus mexicanus
GGGCCGAGCGGGCGCCCCCCGGCAGCTGCCGGGGCCGCGGCGTCACCTGCCGTGTTCGGCAGCCCCGGCCCGGGCCGGCACTGCCCGCGGAGCGCCGGGCTCCGGCGCGGGGGGAGACGCTTCCTTTGCTCGTCTGTAGCTGAGCCGCGCTGCGGCGGAGCGCCCCTGCGGAAAAGCCGCCGGGAAGCGAGAGCGCGGCTTTCCAGAACCATCTGTTACACAGTGCAGAGCAGAGGGCGCTTCGCTTCGGCGAGGAGCCGCCGCGGCGTTGCAAACTGTTCCTGGAGTGTTATAGTATTCCAGGGGGGATTCTAGACAGGCAAAGATTGATTTGGGATGGAACGACTTGAGATCTGGAGGAAGGGCGGATTGATTTAGGNGGACTGACCAGCCGAGTGGCCAACCATCTGCCGAGCACCACGGTGTCTGCTTTCTGTCACGCTCCCAGCAAGATTTTTAAAGCCAAAGATTTAACCTAGGCCTCCCAGCATCAGCATCACCACCTGTAGAAGTCGCAAGCAGGGCTACCTCTCATGTTGTGTATGACACTGCAGGTGTGCACCTGTGTGTAAAGTGTGAGATGATCGGACCCAACCGTTAACCCATTTTTCAGAAGTTTCCATTAGCAAAGCAGTTTCAGTTTGCATTTTTGGCGGCTTTTATGAGAACTAGTGTTTCAGGGAAGCAAGCTGATACTGGAGTGTCTAAATGTAGATTTGAAGCACCAAGTTGTAGGCACAATTTGTATACAGTCTTGGCCCATATCAAAATGATATTTTTTTCAGAAATTTATGAATTATGAATATATACACTATGAAAAGACAAATGGATCTGGAATATAACTTCCAGATAATGTTAAATTAATTCCTGGGAGACAGATATATTTTTTTTTTATTTGGGTTATACCAATTCTAGGTAGCATTTATTCAAAAATACCCGGGTTTCATTCTATTCATTCCAAGCAAATTTACTCTTCCGACATTACAGACTCAGGCGGTGCTTCTGGCACACAAAGTATAATACAGGCACAACATCTTGGGCACAAGAGCTGGAGATAAAAAGAGGCAGAAATGTTAGTCCCCAGACAGCGTGCAAACTTAAGATGCCTCTGTCAAATTTGCGTAATATCTCTGGATAAGCATCGCCTGTCTGACGCAGAGGAGACGTGATGGATACCAGAGCTGCGGTTATGCGCCACAGCTAGCCTGTCTGTAGCGTTCCTTTTTTTAACGTTTGCCTAATTGTTGCCCCGAGTGGGTGACTGGGATTTTTTTTAGGACACTAGCAGCAGATGAGAGGAGCAAGAAGCAGGGCAGAGCTGCATGTGTTTTAGCAGAGCTCGTCCCCAAGGAGTTGTATGTTTTATTGATCTCTGTGTGCTCCAGCTGAAAGCAGAGGAAGGACTGGTGAGAGATCCCATTTTAGGGATTTGGGGCTTAACTTTCTCCACGCCTTGCAGTAATACTGATGTATTACATTTCACAAAATCATTGCAGCTTTGATAGTTTAAAGAAAAAATATTAAAAGATATTACAGATCAGAGGATTTTATTGGAGTTAAAGGGTTGTAAATTTACATTCCAAGACTGTGCCGTTGTTTGGGGGTTTTTTCTGGTGTTGATAAGCTAAAAAGATTCACTGTCTGTGTTGAGGAATAACAATCCTTTCCTTACCTTCCTTAGGATCTTCAGAAGAAATCAATTTTGCTTATTTTCCCAAACAGAAGAGAGATCTCCCTGCCTCCGCCTTCAGCTTCCTGATCCAGATGAAGTGCAGCTGCAGAGGAGTTCCCAGACTCCTCGGCTTGGGCTGTTAATGCCCCAGCGCCTAATGCCATCAGAGTCGCTGGGGTCTCCTGAGGACAGACAAAAGAATCTTGAAAAAACTGATCTCCGGAAAACAGGCTGTCTTGCTGAAGGGCCCGCCAGCTCATATCATTAGCAGCAGCAAAGAAAAGTCGGTGGTATGTGACCAGCCAGCTCTAAGGACTATGATGGACAGGCATGAAGAGATGCTATTAGAAAGCTCTGGGCAGCACGGAGCGTGCAGTCAGCGTGGCACAAGGCCTGTGCTCATTTGTACACTGAATGGAGGCAAGAATCTAACAAGATTTTGCCCATGGCTGCCTTCCTTAATGGTGTCTTAAGGGAGACTTACTAGTCACTTGAAAAAAAATTCAGATGTGGTGTGACTACCAGTCCTACTCTACATTCTCCCTTATTAAGAGATTCAAGGAACTAAAAAAGGTCAAGGAAGTAGTATTTCCTTTAGAGAAACCACATTGATTTGACTCTTTCCATCACAGTTAAATGCTTCAGGGCATGGCTGCAGTGGAACTTAATCTTTCAACCCCTTCTTACCAGGTGATCAGAAAATAGCCTGTAGCTGGGATCAGTAAGAAGTTCTGAACCCTAGAGAACTATGGGGTGTCATAAGTTGCACTGAATTTTTTTTTGGGGGGGGGGGTGTTTTGTTCTGTTGTTTGTGGGGTTTTGTTTTTTATTTTTGTGTTAAGGCTGCCCAGTGCTTCCCAGTTGAAGAACGGACTCTCTTGAAGCTCTCCCACACTTCAGTCTTTTGGGCTGAGCGTTGCAGTAACAACAACCCGTTCCACTCTGCAATGTTTAGTAAGTTCCAACTAGAATAATTTAATCATTTCTGAAAAATTAGAATAGTAGAATAGAATAGAATAGAATAGAATAGAATAGAATAGAATAGAATAGAATAGAATAGAACGGAACTATTTCAAGTTGGAAGGGACCTACAATGATCATCTACTTCAGCTGCCTGACCAATTCAGGGCTCACTATAAGATAAAGCACATTGTTACGGTCATTGTCCAAGTGCCTCTTGATGGGCTTGGTGCATCAACCACCTCTCTGGAAGCCTGTTCTAGTGTTTGACCACTCAGTAAAGAAATGCTTCCTAGTAGTGTCCAGTCTAAACCTCCCCTCATGCAGCTTTGAACCATTCCCACACATCCTATCACCGGATACCAGGGAGAAGAGCTCAGCATCTCCCTGTTTCTCCTGAGGAAGCTGTAGGGAGCCATGAGGTCACTCCTCAGCCTCCTCTTCTCCAAGCTAGACAAGCCCAAGGTCCTTATCCACTCCTCATAGGACATTTTTTCCAGCCTTTTCACCAGCTTTGTTGCCTTCCTCTGGATGCATTCAAGGATGTTCCCGTTCTTCTTAAATTGTGGGGCCCAGAACTGCACCAGTGCTCCAGGTGAGGCTGCACCGACACTGAATACAGCAGGATAATCACCTCTTTGGCTGGTGATGCTGTGTTTGATGCACTCCAGGATGCTCTTAGCCATCTTGGCTGTCAGGGTACACTGCCGACTCACACTGAACCTGCTGTCAACCAGCACCCCCAGATTCCTTCCTGCAGAGCTGCTCTCCAGCCACTCCTCTCCCAATTTATACTGGTGCCCAGTGTCACTCTGTCTTAGGTGCACAATCCAACATTTGGGCTCATTAAATTTCATCCCCTTAATCATAGCTCAGTGCTCCCATCTATCTAGATCCTTCTGCAAAGCCTCCCGTCCCTCAAAAGAGTCTACAGCACCTTCTAGTCTGGCATCATCAGCAAACTTGCTGATGATGCATTCAATCCTCCATCCAGATCGTTAATAAATACATTGAACAGAACCGGCCCTAAAATTGAGTCCTGAGAACACTGGTGATGACCGCTCACCAGCCAGATTCACTACAACCCTTCAGCCAGTTTCTCACCCAGTGCACCATGAACCCGCTCATCCCACAGTTGGACAACTTGTCCAGAAGGATGCTGTGATGGACAGTATCGAAAGCCTTACTTAAATCCAGAAAAACTGCATCCACCACCTTCTCTTCATCCACTAGGTGGGTGACCCTAGTATGAAGCAGATCAAATTAGTTGAACAGGACTTTCCTTTAGTGAACCCATGCTGACTGTGTTTCATGATTGCATTATTCTTTAAATGCTTTCCAGTGGTACCCAGTGTAATCTTCTCCATAATTTTTCCAGTTAATTTTTTCAAAATTAACTTCCAATTAAGGAACTTAACTAAGAATATGAAGAAAAAAATATTCTTGTTTTGTCTAAAATTATTTGTCTATTATTTTGCTGAACCTTTTTTTAAAATGACACTTTTGCATCCTCACGTCCGTTTGGAGCATTGGCTTTACATTTTGTTGAATTAGGTCAGCAAAACAGTGTTGTAACTTACTCTTCTTCCCTCATGTTTTCTGTTCAAAAGTTTTAACAGTTTTGACACGTGGCTCCAATTTGTGGCAGAAGCCACAGTTTAGACTGACTTCTCTGTGGCCTGAGAATATTCTGCAGGGTGTTCCTTTCACTGGCATTGCACGAACCTAGCAACCAAAGCAGGTCTGATTGTATTCAGAGAGACAACCCACTTTTCCTCAATTCAGTTCCCTTTACAGAAAGGTGGAGCTCCAAATTTCATGTCCTCTCACAAAGTGGTCACTTGAACTGGTGAATGACCAAGTCACCAGCCCCTGTTCTAGCGAGGGGTAAATTAGAGTATCTTTGTCTTGTCATATTCTGGAAAGAAGGTGTTCAGTTGGATTTATATTTTTTCAAACAGACTTAGCCTAACCTGCACAAGAGTTGATAACTGCTATCCAAAATTGGCTTGCAGGACATGTTATCTAAACATACCAATACAGCAACAATAAATGTTACAGTCTTACTTGACTCTTTTTCAAGTTCACGATAATCAGAAATAGAGGTGGACTCAAAACCACCTCTATGGTAGCAGCTAAATCTTGACAGGCACATCTCAAAGAGAGAACAGAGGAATGTCTTGAAGAGACGTGGAACACCGCCAAATATCCAATAATCAGGCAACAGCCAGCTGGTAGGGTTAGCTACTGTGTGTGCAGGCAGTATTCAATTGTTTTTAACAAGTGGCACAAAGACTTGAGGATGTGTGTACAGAAGAGAATGAGGTTTAGAGGAAGTCCCACTGAGACCTACGTCAGCAAATACACCTTTCATTCACATACCTGGTAAACTGTTGGTGAGATTACAAAGCAGAGTGGCCACGTATTATTTATAATTTCATGATTATCACTGGATGGATAATGTTCAGCCTATGCTTAATAATAATTTTAAAAGCATTTGGTGCTATTTTTCCCTCATGGTGCTTACCCTGCTTTAGGATGGATGTGCACTGCTGGAGAACGCACCAGATGGCTGCTGTTGCAGAAGATCTGAGGTGAATGAGGTGGGACCATGACATAGTGTTACAAGGCTAAAGGTTATTGCTGCTTGGGAGAACTGCGTTCTGTCATTGGCTCTGTGCTATACCAGGAACATCATGAAACTAAACATTTCACATGGCTTTTTTTTCCCCCGAGTTTCTGGGTGTTTAACTTGCAAGTCACTTCAGTTTGTAGAGCTGAGCATTCACAGCAGAAGCTTGAGCAAATAAGAACATTGCTTGAGATGTTGAAAGAGCTGACTACTCTGAAGATGCAGGTTCTGACAATCTCACCCATTCCATTCAGGGTCTGCCTCAGTTCCCACTCTAAGAAGGGAATCGTTCCACCCTCCCATTCCTCCAGGATACTGGGGAGATACTTTGTGAAGCAACTCGTGATGAGCACCACAGAGCAGCTCATGAGGGAATAGTTCTACACTGAAAGCAGAATTTGTGAGTAAATCAGGCCTGGGCTACACAATGAATAAAGACACCAAACTACTATTGAGTAACTGCTCATTAAGTGAGCATTGCCTATACTGTGCCTTGCGGAAGCTCCTGCAGTGACAATCTAGAATAGTAGGGCATACAAATCAGAGAGGCAAATGGAAGATGCATAAGCAAATTTAACTCTGACATTTCTTAAATGAGTGCTTAACTTACCTTCTTTAATGATCTTTTAATGTGCTTTTTGCATTTTTTTCAGATTCTGTTTAAATATCCTCAAATCTGTTGACATCCTTGTTGCAAGTATTTGTTTAGCTGGTATGGGCAGAACTGTAAAGAAAGATGACTTTTATGGCTTTCTAATTTCTCATGAGTAGATATTTTATAGTTACTCTCTATAGTTATTTTCCAAAGCCTGAAGCAATCTCCCAGAACAAAACAAGCATATGCTGAGAAAGTAAAGACCTCAGAGAGGCTATTATCTGTAACATTCTTTATATTCTCAAAGTTTCTGTTGAGGTATTTTTTCCAGAGAATCTTAGCATCTGACGTTTTTCCACATGATCTTTTAAGGATATGACTAACGTATTCACATCAGCACTGCAGATATATACATATATATATGAAAGCTGTGTGTTGTGTTCTGATGAGTAGGATAAAAGTTGGTGTGCTTTCCAGGGGGAAACCTCTCAGACAAGAATCCGTACAAGAACCATGGTAGTGAACAGTCTTTCCAACAAGAAAGTTAAGGGTAATTTCACAACCTAAAGTCATGTGAGCCAGGCTTGCCAGAGAAAGGTGGTTACACTCTAAAGATCTTTAAAGTCACTGTTGCTTGAAAGGTTTTTAAAAAGCCACAATGGTGCTTTTCTATAAAGTCTGTCTCATTCCTTCCTTTCACTGAAAAAACCTGTGCATCTCTTTAGAGCATTCTATAGAAAGAATGAAGGGCTCAAGTGTGGAGCCTGAAGTTCAAAGGCACAACAGGATATGGCACAGTGAAAGGCTACCCAATAAATAGGTTTTGTGGAATGGGTGGTCTTTTGAAACATTCTTACAGCATGCCTGGTGCATTTTCTGTACAATGCTGTTGTAAGCACAGGCAGTGGCCTCGGCTCTGTTCTGGCCGTATGCTTGTGCTGTGGCATACGAGGAAGTATTTGGTCTAGACTCCAACCACAGGAAAAACCCACAACACCCTGAAATAAAACCCCATCCACCAGGACCAAAGTTAGGGCGTGAAGAAATAGTACAGCAGTCAGGAAAGCTGTTGCACGGTTCTGCAACAAGGAAGGCGAACAGGGGAGATCGTTAAGCGGCTCACTGCTGCAGGGGCCAGACCTTGCTGCCCTTTGCAGTCCCATCACCTGCTCAAGGGAGCAAAGGCAGAAGCATAAGTGGTGGCACAACTGGTGGCACGGTGTTTTAAATTAACAGGCATCCGTGTTACACGTGAAACTGGAAAATAAAATTCAAGAGGGGAGTACACAGCAACTCCAACTCATGCACCCAGAGATTTCTATAACTTTAAGTGTTTTTTAGCTAGACGCCTGACTTATTTAACCAAGTCATGTACTTGACTTTCATCTTTTCCTAAACCGAGATGTCTGGAACAGAAGCGTGAGGCTGAACCGCACGCTAGCGGTACCACACTGACAGGCGATGCCTCACACGGCACAGGCCGTGGAAACAAAAGTGCTGTCTCTCCGTTTCTGACAGCATGCCTATTAATTGAAAATCCCCCGTCGAGGGCCTTTCTAGTTGACGTTGGGATTTTTCTTCTGTTTCAGTCGGCTGTTTATCACTTTATCGGTAGGTGGCAGTAACAGACAGTCCTGTGCAATTTGTAATAGGAATTGAGGAAAAAAAGACCCTACTTTAGGGTGAAGCTGCTCATTCGGTTTGTTCACAAGTGAGAGTGGTGTAAATGTACTTGACAAATTCAGACGTACATCTTCCTGTAACAGCCAGAAAAGTTGTTCTCATAGCAGTTCTGGTATTTATGGCTGTACTTAATTTAATAGCGCTATAAAGCTGAATTCAATTAGATGCAAAGGTGCAGCATTTATTTTAAATTATCATTCTTCCTGAAGACTAAGTATGCAGGTGCCTGTAATATTTTATATAGCACTTATTTTCCCCACTATTTTTCACACATTACTGTACTATTTAAGTCAGTCAAATGACTCAGTGTTATTAGTTTTCAGTAGAAGAAACCTCTGTTTCTTAGGAACTGCTCCTCCCCCAAGTTTTCTTGAGTCTCCTTGACGAAACAAATCCCAGTTCTGACGCAGACCCACAGGAGTGCCATAACTATGACATTTCCTAGGATAATTATCTATACAGATTTTTTACCCCTAAAAAATGAAGAGACAGGAAAAACTATGTAATCAGATCCTCCTAAAGTACATATTTTGTCACACCTTTCATACCAGAAATCCAACTGGCTAAGTGACTGCTGTATTAAAGCTCCATGCTTTAATGTGCACCTTTACAGACTGCTGTTCTTGAAATGTTCTTTCCCTCTGCTGGAGCTGATGCTATTGTAGGTCACTGGAAAAAGGCTCTGTTTTGATGTCCTTCTGAATCAGTTGGCAACACCTCCTTGTGTTTACCGTTGTGCCACTGACAGCAAAGTTTATATTTATCTATGGTGTGACCTAGAATAACTTAATTTAAACTTCCCTCCATTTTCACCCTCCTTCAACCACAATTTTGTGGAGGCTATCTTAAAAATCTTATTAGCATCAGGCAAGCACCCTATTAATTTAACACATGGTGTAGGAAGCAAAGAAGGGCAATTTGGTACATAACAGAGAGGAAAAAATAGTTTCTGGTATTGAAATGACATTTTAAATTCAAGGTAAACCAAGGAGATTAATCTGACTAATGCAAAACAGCCAGTCCTACAAGCCCTACTGTTGCATTATAATTTACCATTAATCCACCACTGGGAAGTCTCATTTCATCAGAGCAGCAAGCACTAGGATATGAAGAAAGGATTGCTAATAATAAGTCAAAAATTACTCAAATCCAACTTTTGTTCCCAAGTTCTCATTCCATGAGATGACAGCCCCAACTCACACTGGTAGCTGTGAGCACGCATTATTTTCTGGGTCTGAAATACAAAGTGACCAGCTTAATGGCATATGAAATACAACTGAGAGAGGAGTACAACACAAGATGGTAACCGGCCTGGTCATGTTGTCATTGTAGTTAATGGCAATCAGATCAGGCAGTTCGATGAAAATAAAAACTCATGCTGCAGCCCACAGGAAACCTTACTGTGAAACAAAACCATATTTTAGAAAGCTTTTTAGTGGTGGGGGGTTTTTTGTTTGTTTTTTAAATTATGCTACACTTCATGGTATAATACATATTTTTAGAAAAACGTCGACGAATTTTCAGGTACATTTGTGTAGAGTTTGAGGCAAGATGTTTGAGCACAAAACTCAATTATCAATAGCAGGTTATCTAAACGACCACAAAGTTCAAAGCAGCAAAAAAATATAATGGCAAAGAGATTTTATGGTTTGGACGAAAGGACACTATTTTAACTGTTGATTTGTGGATCAAACTGGCATAAAAACCCCTCTAGATGATGCTATTCTCTTCACTCATTATTTTGATGGTGCTCTTGAAAAAAAGACATACATTCTTATGTGATCCAAAGTTGAGAATTATTTTGACCTGATCTTCCAGCTCTCTGCCCACCGCCCTTTTTCTCCCTCCCCTTCAAATTAGCAATTTGCCAGTAATATATATTAATTCCAGGAAGTGGTAAATAAGGCCCAATGATATTACAGAAAGTTGTCCTGTTTTCCACTAAAGAGTTACACTTGTACAGTTAAACCTCTTCAGATACACATAATAGGTATCTGCTAAAATAAATATACAATTTACGGTTCTCCATGTGTTTCCTTTTTTAAAATTAGAAGCATGAAACCATCTTAATACTTTTTTTCTTTTTACCTGATGAAAATTATGAAATGATGAAGGAAAACACAAACATGGGAACCGACTATTAAAAACATAAGAAGGTCAACACATTCACAACTACTTCAAGAAAAATGTTGTATAAAAACCTTAAGTCCGCAATGCTGACATTCCCCTCTGGTGAATAATAATACCGGATTTTTGTAAATGCAGCTGCTGTAACCAGCAATGCTCAAAACTGCTGTGAAATGCTTCAATCTCAGGACCTCAGACGCTAATGCTAATTGGAAACAGAAAGCAAGCTGTTTGCAGTACAGTAATAAGCGGTGGCAATTTTGTTATTTCAGATGGGAATGTTAATGATGAGCCACAAATGCAAGTTGTTACAAAGCCTTTGAGAATAAAGCTGCACGCCCTATATTCCCCTCCCTTGCTGTTCCAGCTAAAACCATACATGCGGAAGGACAAATGAAAATGTTGCCATGGTGATCAGAGCAGTTACCAAATCATGTACAGTGTAGGAAGGATTCCCTAAAGAACCTTATTAAGCATTTTGTTGCTCCTTTTAAACAAATATTTTCAGAAAGCCATTTTTATTTCACTGTCAATAAAATAGCTACTCAGTTAGCTAAAACCTAATCTCTCTACCTCCCAAAATAAAGCTGAACACACCATTCATGAAGAAATACTCTTTTCAGAAGCAAGAAATGGGAACCTTAAGCTGAAAACTGAAATAGAAACCAAGGATGAACCTACCCAAGACAAGACCTGGTCAAGACATTTGAATGCTTTTCAGCATAGGTACCGTAAAACACCTTTGTGCCTGCTAGGCTACTGATGTCTTCAGCTGCCAAGTTAAAAGCCAAACCTTTAAATGCAAGACATACCAAAGCCTACTAATTAGAAGGAATATTGGGTTTTTACCATAAAGTTGCAAGAAGTAAATTAACACGGAGTTTCTGTGTCAGGCAGATGTGGTTAATGAGCTGGCCAGCAGCGGAACCACAGTCCAAAGCCACCTGTCTTGTGTGACTAGACTGGTAGCTGAATGCGGTTGGGTGCGGCACGTTATCCAAGTTGACTGGCAAAGAAAACTAAACCTGTACAATGCAGACATCTTGTATTTCCACCACACAAAACAGCACAACAAACATTGATGAAAACTGCTAAAAATAAGCTGGGGTATGTATATGCACTTTGGGCTAAACAGAAATGCCCCTTTTTTAGCACCTGAATTCAGTATTTAAGTAGATCCCAATGCCCTCAGTTCCTCAGCTAGTCTTTCTCTTGCAGGTGTTTAAGATGCTTATGGAATACAAGTTTGCGTGGAGGAAGTGCGCTCTGTTATGGGTGGCTGCTCAGAGCCTCGACCCAGTCAGACTGGTGCAGTTCTCCAGTGAAACTGCCTCCTGCTTACGTGTGGGGTTGACTTCCCAGGCATTTCCAAAGAGCAGCATTTCCAGTGTACTGACACGTTGCACGTACACAGTACTGCACTGAGGGAACTTTCTTAATGTGTCAGACCAGAAAGGAGTTTTTGCCATCTTTTTTTTCTTTAAAGGAGATTAAAAAAAGTCTATAATCTAACTGTCACTGATATAATTACCATTCGAAGTAAGATACAAGCAGACACATTTTTCTACAGTTTTATTGATGCAGTCCTGGTGTTTAACTATACATCTTCATTTTGCTTGTAGTTACAATGTTTACTAAGATTGGTTTTGTAGTAAAGTTTATTAGTCTTCACAAAACATATTTATAAATACCACTTACTGTATAAGACTGATCATTCCAAACACCGTAAATCACTGGCATTTCTTCCTATATATTGCTACTTGAGCAAAGGTCATACTACTCTTCTCAGATATAACTTTTTAAAGGCAGATGAATTAAATTCACCTTCTCAAGAAAGTAAGAATGTTAAAAACAGTTTCAGAATTGGTATACCTCATTTAGGTGTCAGAAAAATCTATGACTGGCAAAGATATCTACAATTTGATACTGTACTCAATACTTTCATTAAGACCAAAAGAATCTTCATGAAAAATGGAAATTAAACTTGTACATTGGTCTGATAGATAAGGATTACCTTGAATTGTTTAGAATGTTTAAAAAACCAAACAACAGAAAACGCATTATCTTCTAAAAATATTGCAGTTATAGGCTAAGTATTGACATCTGAAGAAAAAAATGCTAAAACTAAAAGCATGCAACACTGATACCAAATTTTAGCTGAAGACAGTTTTAATTGAAAACTGACTCAAAGAATAGTACAAAAGAGTTTCTTCTCCCTAAAGGGATTTTCAGACGCAGGCACTGGAATAATAAGGGGATCTTCTGCAATATGAGCATCACAATATGCCAATAAATCTGCTGCAGCCTTGGACACCTAATAGAAGAGAAGAGAGAACTACTGTAACAATTCTCAACCAATCAGCATTGCACAAGTATTCTTCAGATAACACATGGCAATGGAGGCTACCACAAAACAGGAGTAGATTGGTTTATCCTTCAAACCACTAGAGGTCACAACTATGAATTTGCTCTTAGTAGGCCTAGTAATGTTTATATACATGTTATTTAACATAGTGACATGAGATGGTATCAATTGATATGATTCATGTTCAACTGTTCCTCTCCATCAGAAGGATGGTCAGGAGCACATACTCATTACAACACGTATATGCTAAGGGCCCATGAGCAACAGGGATTCTCCTTGAAGCGTGTGTTTCTGTAGAGATCGCTTGCTTCAGCTCTTACTCCCCGTCACTGCTCGTAAGGTTTTCCACAAACACTTTCTCTACCCTTTGCTCCTCTGGATGCAAAACAAACAAACAAACAAACAGCTCTTTAGGAACGTGACCATGGGATTAAAAAGAAATAATAAATCAGGCGCAAAGCTTGATCATCATGTGTCATAGTTCTCATTTAAGCTAAATATTGCTCCTTTCAAGACAAGACTAGTATCTTCAGCTCAGTAAGTTACTGCAAGTAGTACTTCATTCACAGCATTAATTTCAAATTAAACATTACCTTAATATCTTTATACTTCTAATTAACAATTCTAAACTCTCCAAATTCAGAATGCTGATCTATGCTTACTGAAAAGTCCTACAGAAATGTGTGTTGGTATACAAGATATTTTGCGTGAAATGAAAACATGAAATTTTAAACTGTTTCAGCTGCAGCTGAGACCTTATAACCTTTGCAGATTTGTGCCTTAAGAGTACTGGTGACATTAGGCCATTGTGACTTATTTATTTGATCAAGAATTTAGAATGTATATACAAAATCTTTTTGTTCTGCTCAGTTAGCAAGATATTTACAACTATCTGTATCTCTTTGCTTTGTTTAATTATTGTATCTTCACACACACCATATAATGACTGTTGAGAAAATCAGATAGGACGTCTTTACAAAAAAGTCTTCTCTGAACATCATGACAGCTTCTCCTGAGTCAACCACTGCGATCAGCGTGTTTGCACAACTACAGTGAGCAGGAAAACCAAATCAGATTTCTGGTATTTTTTCTAGCAGGTGTGTCACCACTGTTAGCTTTAGCTTCCCCACACCCTGCTTGCTTTGGCATGAGTCCAGCCTGTTATAGGCTTCGGATTAGACCTACGAAGTCAATGGGTGTTGGATCAGGATTTGCATGTAATTTAAATTAACTTCGGGAAGAAAATAACTAACATTTTAGTTTTAAATATCCACTAAAACATGCCACTGTATAATTCTTAAACCCATTGTGTACTTATGGTTGGCACCCCAGTATAGATTATCCTCCTTGCAGAGGAAGGAAGAGTGTTTAGGCTACTTTAAATTAGCTTTGCTTTGAATTGGCCTGTCAGACACAAGGTTGAGCAGAGACACTACATTTGAACAACAGACAGCTGGGCCAATGCAGAGTAGAAGACTGAGCACTAAACTGAGCAAATCAACAGAGATATTCAGGACCACCGCTTCTCAGAAGAGAAGCAGGTCAAACAAAACGTGTGGAAAATGACAGACTTCAAAGCACAAAGGAAGGACTGTAATTACTGTCAGACATACTTCATTAGCTACTTGCTTAGCAATGAGAAAAGAATGAGGCTTAGGGTGTGAGGGCAGCGTCTGGAATAGAGGTACAACTGTAATGAACAAACAGAAAACTCAGGAATTCTATCATACTCCAAATTTTCATTTAAACTTATTTGTGCATTTTTAAAAGGCAGATTCTCCAAAGAAAGGCACAATGTAGACAGACTACAAAATTACTATCAAGCCCCCAAAAGATAAGAAGACAGAAAACATACTTTTCTTCACTAATTAACTATGCTGTAACTCAGGAAAGTATAAAGCAGCCCAGAATGCATCCTCGGAAGAGGAAATGATGTCAGGAAGAATTTATCACACCACAGCATTTTGGAGAAGTATTTTCAAGTAATGACAAACACTAGTACATTTGTAATTATTTGATATACGCATTTTCACTTTTCTGTTATCCTTCAAATTCAGCTGTGTGTCTCAAATTAAGGTAGTTCTACGTTCTAATTAACTACTTAGCTGGTCCTGAACCTTTGCGTTCAAAAGAGCAAGTCAAACTCAGAGCCACACATGCCCACAAATAGTTCAATGACATCTTCAGTGCTATGGCATAATAAATGTTACTGCCATAAAACCTAGTGGACAGATAGTCTCATTCTCTGTGTTCCAGACACAGAGTTTATTAAAAATGCCTAGCACATTTAATCTTCCATTATTAAGCTAAGAATAACTTAATTTTATTTGTAAAACCAACAATCTTTTTAAGTAGACTGACCTTACAGGAGCACAGACTGGACTTCAACAGACTGACCTTCCCAGAACTGTCTTGTTTGATCCACATACGGATAAGCAACATCATATCGAGTATACTGCTTTTCATTTGATGGAAGTACAACTTCAATCACGACTCTTAGAAGGGATGAACCTAGTAATACAATTTTCTATTTCTCTATATATTACTGTGCTTTTGACATCATGTAACAATAAAAAGGATTTTCGCTAGCAAAAGCACAACATAAACTGTTGTATCTAACTTGTCCTCTACCTCTGGTAGGAACGCCGTGAAGGAGAGAACGCACTTCCTTCACCACAGTGCTTAAATCACACATCAGATTGCTTTTAGACAAACTATACTACAATTTAGTAGAAAACAAACTTGCAACAAGGAACTGAGGAACCTGATCACATTTCAGCACATTGTCACAAACTGAACCTGTACTAGGCTGTGTATTTTCATCCTTTGAAAAATAAGAGGTTTGGAGAGGAGAAAGCCTCCCATTGAGTTATGCGGGTTATAAAATTGACTTGTGGCCATTTCTTCACTTAAACTGGAGTACCTCAGGCTTTTGCAGTGGAAGTATGACCATTTACTACAGGCAGTTAAGTTCGTTGATCACATTCTGGAAGCAAAGAAAACACTGGCTCCTGTGGCTGCGAGCAGTGTGGGCAAAGTCAGGACTGTGGCAAAAAAAAAGAGCAAAATACAACGTTACCTCCAGCAAGTTCCTTGCTCAGTGTTATTATTCAGAAGAGCAGCAGTGGCAGCCCTCTGCATCGAGCACCGCATTAAGGCTCCAGCAGAGCCAGCTGCTTTAGCGCAGGTCAGCATGCAGAGGCCAACACTGTGGCTTGTTACTATACAAAATAACGTGCTATTTGTGCCTTGGAGGAAGTTAAATGAAAGCCACTCGACCAGAGCTTTTACTAATCTTTAGGCTTATTTGTAGCTGAATGCTGCTGGACAGTTTCAGAATAGCTTTTATCAAGAATCAAAATAAACACATGTAATTTGAATATTCAGATGAGGCCAACACATTTATCATTGCAGCTCTCCTATGCAATACGGCTTGGTCTGCAGATTTAAATTAATCTATACATATTGCAAAAGTGGCTAAAGAAAAAAAATCAAGACTCCAGTTTGATGAATTGTAACAGAAAGCTAACATTTCATTTTAAAAAATCTTTTAAAATGCATAGATAGAGGGGATGGAGTATACAAGTATCACACCGACCTCACATTTTACACAATTATTTTTATTCTGTGTGGTTAAAAATACATCTGGTTGTCAAATTACCAAAAAGGGGAAAAAAAGCAAACCAAAACAAAACACTCAGCCCTGATGCTTTAAAGAATTAGTCTCACGAAGACTGTGAAATTTTACCATTATATTTCAGAATAACGGAGGTGATAAAACCAGCCAAAGTTAGAACATAATCCTGTTAGCTGCACTAATAATTATAAGCCTCAATGACAGGGCAAAATGCTGCAATTACTATGTCATCTGTCTTGTCATGGATTGTGACTAATTACCACTTTTGCTACGACACCCACTCTGCTTATCCTTTACATCTAAAACAAAGAGATTCATACACACTTACTGGCAATTCCAGCACTTATCTCCCAACACTATTCAGAACCAGTTTGGAATATTTTCTACCTTCTTAAGAAAAAAGAAAATGAAGTAATAACCAATACACCAAGACTCATGGATGTCAGAGCACTCCTTCTTGCTTTTCTGCTTGCAAAGAGAAGATTAAATAGTGCTTTATTCTGAGGATAGCTATGATAAAGCACCAATATTATCTTTGCTTTCTCAACTTCGCTGCTAGCGTCTTTGGCAGACACGTTACTCTACCAGTCATACATGAGGCCACTGCTCATCTGATTTCATTTTATGATTCCTAGCTTGGAATCTGCACTTCCTGCTTTCTACTTCCTTCTCCGTTATAATTCTAGCTGCTCCTTCCGCAGGGAAGCAAGACATCATTGATCCTTCTGGGATTCTTATAGTTTACAAAACCCCACTGCAGTAACACTCCTTCCAGCTACCAGTAAGTACATCGGTAACTTCATCATCCCCTTTTAACTCGCCCCATTTCTGTCACACCTCAACAGTGAGTTATCTTTGTGGAACCTCAGAATGCTGCACTGCTTGGTGCTCTGACTGGTTATAGGACTTGATTTTTAAATCAGTTGAAAAATCCATAACACAGCAGGGAATGGGCAACTATCAACATAGTTCTAACTACAAGATTTTAATTTAGTAGATCCAGCTCTTGCTGGTTACAGCAGCTACTGTGCATGGAAAACAAAGTGCCTCTGTAGTAGAAAAATGAGCTGGAACTTTTGATTTCTCTAGTCAGTAACACAAGCACCTTTTCAACATTCACAATGTGGTCTTGTCTATTATGGGAATAACCACTTGGCTACAGCTACTCGCAAAACAGTGTTTAATTAAATTATTTGGAAAGTGCTGATCTTTTGCTAAATGTCTAACTATTTTAAGCAGATGCAAAACACCAGAAAAAAGGAAGTAAGTTCACGTCTCTACAGTTATGCTCCGAGAACTCAAGATCACCTGTTGAATTCACTGGAAAGTCTCTCAGTAAAATTCGGCTACCCTGAAAGACACACTCAACTGTTACAAGACAATCAACTTCTCACAATCTCTCATATACTTGTTCAAATAAATTCTATAAATCATGACATAAACATTTTGTAAATTGTATTTGGTTTATGTTATTATAGAAACCCGCAGAATACTGAAATACATCAGATTTTCTTTGGTTACGTTTTGGTCCCAAGTTATTCTGAAAGGTGAAATAATGGCACTTTCAAGCTATCTGCTTTTTAGGTCTGCCACACATGCTAGTAACGGTGTTCTTTTTAATTAAACTAACTGCAAAAATAGCCCATGTCTTTTTTACAAATGTAATTAAGAACGTTATACATCTAACTAATGAAGCTATCTCCATAACTGAGCTAATGATGTGGTATGTGAAAGTTACCACTGATTATATAACAGCAAGTTTGAGAGAATCTACTCGGCACCAACAGTTTTAAATTCCAAACAACTGGGCCACATCTTTCCAACCCTTTTCTCTGCCACTCACGCACATCCGTTCTTTCTTGTGAGTTTTGTTGTTGTTGCAGCTTCAGTATGACCCAAATCAGGGGACTAACCCCAACGAACACTGGAAACTCTGGCCTTCCCTTACTGAAGGAAACAGAAACACCCATCTCTGTGAACAGGCATTTATTATACGATGAATTTGTCAAGACACTACACAAGATAGAAACTATAGTTTTGTAAATTGAGTGGTCTTACAACACATTGGTAAAAAATGCAACAAAACGGAGCAACTGAAATTTCATACAGCAAGACAGACTATTCATACAGCACAACAGACCTAGTATTTCTCAATTATAAATACTACCTTTCTAATTTTATGATCTGAGACTATTTAAAAAATCGTATTTATATACTACCGCCCCTATGCTGACCACATGCAGAATTTCAGTACACAGGATAAATGGACAGACTGAGTTAAGACTATATGAGGAATTTAATGCACAATGTTTCTAAATTGTCTTACTGAGCTTGCAACCTCAGTTATAAACAGCTACAGTTTGCAACAACTCAGAGTTGATTGCAAAAAACCTGATTATCTAAATGCAATTCTTTTTAATAGTCTTTCCTTCTCTAAACTCTTCTTACTTGTAGAGGCTGTATTTTTCTTCCAAATAATTATTCCCTATATTCAGAGACAGAGAGAGTGAGTGTGTGTGTAAAAGAGATGAGCATTGCTTTCTTAAAACTTCCTGCGATATTTTTAGGTTTTAGGTGCTTGATTTATTCACAAAATTTTAGCTTACTGGGAGGCAGAATGACAGGCAAGAATAATCCATGGGTTTTTCTGGTTAAAAACGTTGAGAACCTCTGTTTAATAGTGCCTTCAGTTAAAATATTTAACCCACATACGCTTAGAGGCATGATAAAACCAAGACTTCACATACAACAAGCTATCAAATGGGAAGAATCATAACTAAACATTGCAATCATACATCTTTTTTGTGCAATGACATCTGTGCTAAAACAAAACAAACCAAAGCAATTCAGCTCAGCTCATCATTACTCAAAAGTATTGCAATATCTTGAAGACTTATTCTAATTCTTACAGGAGAAGAACCGAGAAGCCTCAGCTACATTTATATTCAGCTACAGGTGACAAAGAGGAGCACTTGTGCATGTGCCAGCTGATTTTAAATATTTCACAAAATACCAGTTTTGACAGATGTAAAAAGGCTCTCATACAGACGCAGACTGGAAGCCAGTCTTTGAAAGTTGCTTCACTAGAACCAAGCCGTTACTACACAACTAATTCACAGTACTGAATATTGTTTCATGGCTCAACACAAGATTTTTTATTTCAGCTGATTTAATCTTTCTGCAATATTAAAGGGAGGCTGTACCACAAACCAGTGAGTGAATTCAAAATGTCAACAATAACTGTAAGTTTACCTTCATCCTATCCATGTATGCTTCCATTTTTAATTGCTCCACAGCTTTTCTGGCTTGAGATATATTGGTTGTACTGTTTGACACTAGTTCCTTCATTGTGTTTTTCCTAGAAGAGACAAAGTTGAGACAATTTAAAAGTACAGGTAGCAAATTTGGCAATCAGTGAGAGGTCAGTTACCTGAAATATAACCAACCCTCACCCCTCACGCTGACACTGCCAGGCTGTAGGTAGCAAATACAAACCAGAGCCCGTTTATATCTGTTATCTTGTTCAACAGTATCTTATTGCATTACCGATTTGCATCCTCCACTGCCAGTACTCAATCTGAATGCTGCAAACAACATGCAAATGCAGACTACATGGCCATTATTTCCGTGCAGAAATCGTTGCTCTGGTTCAGGCTGCCAGTGCAGAACAGCTGCTCACAAACAGACCCTGCAGCCGTTACACAGTTTGGCTCCATACCCCAGTTACACCTAGTAACACCAAAACAAGTTCAGAAATATGCACAATGGAAATAAACACCACACTGCTCTCACCAAGCATCAGAAAGAGAAATTTTAAGATAAAGAATGAGTAAAAATTCTGACTATAGATTTAAGGACTTTAGAAATGAAGTAACAGATTAAGAAGAAACAATGCAGTGGTTTCCAACTTTTTGCTTATACATCCCCAGTGAGGTCTAAAGATGACAACCCCCCAGTACTGTATGCTACACAATATAGGAATACATTATTTTTTAAGACATCTGCAGCTCTTGGGAAGGCACATCTAGTTAAGGTATGTCAGTGTTCAGTTTTCTTGCATTGCTAATCCCCGAGGGCTTCAGGGTAAATCAACTTGTCATCACGCAGTCCTCGGTATTGTTACCAGATTAGTTAAGATGATGACATTCAAACCTTGCATAAAATTGCAACATATATCCCCTAGGTGGTCTGGACATTAGGAGACCTTGAACTGACACTATTATGCAGTGCTGGCCGAGCACAAGTAACGGTTACTATTCTGAAGTCACTGAAAGTTGGGCTAAACCCACACATAAAGAAAGATGAGAGAGGGTACAGATGACCTAGACAGGTCTTGGACTAATTATACTACCTAGTAAAACTAGATAATGAGGTTTTGATTGGTGCAAGAAGTTGGCTGTGGTCCCATGCAGCTGGTGCCACAAGTGCACCAGATTTATAAAGCAAGATTAGTCTAGCACCAAGAGTTAGAAACCAGTACAAAGTTAGCACTGCAAAGGCTGTGAGAAACAGATGGGATGCAGGGGAAAACACACAAGAGCAGGTATTTTGGTTTGCTACCAAAAAGAGTTTTAGCCTCAGGTCTTTCAAAGAGAGTACTTCCAGCTTATTTCTGGACAGGAAGTGAACACCTAGAACTAAACAAATTTCCGTTCTCAAACCTCAATCACTTACCTGATCCAGTTACTGGGGCCTAAGATACAAGCAAGAAATTCAGTAGGACGCAGGAAAAGCTCTTGTAAAAAAAAGAAAGCATTGTATATATAATGTCTTAAGCATGTTAAGAGTCAAAAGACACACACAATCTGGAGCACAAAGAGCATGGAGGAATAACTTTTTAACTGCTTTGATTTCACAAAACACAGACCTTCAAAGACTAGGCAAAGAGAGCTGTTTCTTCTCCTTTCTAGAATTGGTAACCTGTGCGGTAAAATGGGATGGTGCAATACAAATACGATGATGAAGCATGCTCAACACTTACTTGAAGAAACAAAACAATCTTTTTCAGCACTTGATTAAATCTAGGCAGGAGAACAGCTACCTTAAAATGTATTAACTGAGCCAAAATAAACAAAAGCTTTAATACACGCCAAGACAAGAGGGTTTCTGCATGAGTGTGTCATAAAAATGGAACACAAGTTTCCCCCTTGCGTGCACATTGACAAATTAAAAGTCATGTCAGAACACAGTAGCTTTGTGGGTTTTTTTGTCTTGGTCTTTGTTTACAATCTTTTAACTCATATTCCTCACAAACCACAGGATTAAATACATGTGGAACCAGCTTTACATACAATGTCATTTACGTTACAAAAATCCACAAGCAACCAACAGCCTCCAAACAATTTTCAGATGTGTTTTGACTTGCAGTGGACAAGCAGAATGAATACGAGGCATTCACAAGAGCAGAAGGTTCTGAATTACAGCTCATTTCTGGACTTCTTGTTCAATTCAACCCCCTAGCCTTTGAGTCTTGACCTATTCATAAAGGTAACAATAAACACATTTTATTTTGCTTACAAAACGATACCCTCGCAAGTATGAATCATTTATATTTTGTTATTATCTCCACAGCTAGACTGCTGATGACCACAGAGCCAAAAAAGTCAAAGCTAAATGAAGTCACAGAGACGTTTTTGCATTTGCCACAACCCAAGTCGAAAGGGAAATTAGAAATTTATTTCTGAATAATACATTTAAATTAAACAACTGAAATTCCATGAACAGTCCAGAGAATTCCTGACCTCCCAAGCTTTTCTGGCAATTCATTCACTCAAACCGTAGAAGTTATAAATATTAGAGCTAGACAATTTGAACCATCACTGGATGCATCAAAGCTGGCAAAAACAGTTTCTAGTACTTCTGGTTAGCTTTTAAGTATCTACTGAGTAAGAGATTGAGTTAAGACCATAACAGAATTTTGAAAAGGCGATTAAGCACAAAAATGCTTTTAAAAATGCAAACCATGTTTCCAAAATAATGCCACAAACATAGTATGTTCTTATCTTTACTCTGAAACAGCAAATAGGGGAAAAATTGAAACAGAAAATATATCTTCTGTAGTGAACTAATTCACGATATCAGAAAACAATCAGAACAAGAAGTTTCATAAAAAGAACCTTAAAAACGTCTGGCACTAGGTTTTTCGGCCACTGGAAAAAATTTCCACTTATCCCAAGTAAGAGATTTGTTTATACTCTGAAGCACAAACATTTGTCCTGTTCCAAATCCTAGTCCTACCCTGGCCTTTACACACACTTAAAATATTTAACTACCATATTTCTGGAAGTGCTTAGCATCCACTTTTGATACAGACAGTGCTGGTTCCAGAACTTTGTAAGGCGGATTTTTCCTGTTTCATATTTCACTTTCCAAACTACATATACCTTTGCCTTCTCTCGCTCTCTGCATATGCAGAAATATTTCTGTATTGGTTAAGGCCCTATTATGTATGAAGTGGTGTTGACAATGAGAATTTTACTCCCTTGCATGCCAAGCTGTGGTGAACTGATCCTCTCTGCAAGCAAAGCTTTTGGCAAGACCTGGTTCTGCTCTCCTTAGGACCTGCAATATTCTTTAATAACCTTAAGTTTAATATTCTTTAATGAAGCAACATTACTACTTAGAAATAAAGCTCTGGAGAGAAAAGAAATTCTAATAACAAGAGAGTCTATTACATACCCTCTCCCTGAACGACCATCCCCTGGAAGTCTCCTTCAAATATCCTCTTGGATCCCTCTCTGCATTTGCGTTGAGGCTGCAACCTGCCAAATGGCTCCAACCCTCTTTCCTAAGACAGCTCCTTTTCAACAGCCAAGTATTCTCAAGGCCTTTAAGCCCCTGAGAGGGCACAATTAACTCTGTATCTAGGGGGCAGCCTACAGGATCATAGAATCATAGAATGTTTTCGGTTGGAAGAAACCTTTAAAGGTCATCTAGTCAAAAACCCCTGCAATGAGCAGGGACATCTTCAACAACATCAGGCTGCTCAGAGCCCCGTCCAACCTGACCCTTAATCCTTCCAGGAATGCAACCAGTCTCTCACTACCATTGATGTAAAAAAATCTCTTCCTTATATCTAGTCTAAATCTACCCTCTAGTTTTAAAAACATTGCCCCTTGTCTCGTTGCAACAGGCCTTGCTAGGAACACTGTCCTCACATTTCTTGTAAGCTCCTTTAAATACTGCCAGGTCACAATAAGGTGTCGCTGGAGCCCTCTCCTCCAAGCTGAACACAATCCAACTCCTTATCCTGTCTTCACAGCAGAGGTGTTCCAGCCGACTGATCATTTTTGTGGCCCTCCTCTGGACCCACTCCAAGAGGCCCATGCCTTCTCGCGCTGAGGGCTCCAGAATTGGACACAGTACTCCAATCGCGTCCCTCGACCTGCGCTGGTCACGCTTCTTTTGATGCTCAAAAGAAGTAACTTCTCATCATCTTTTACACTACTTAAAAAGCTTTAGAACCAGATATTACTCAGCTGGATTCGCTAATGTTCATTCCTGATGGTTTTTCCAGCAGCCCTGTATTAAGTTAGATCGATACAGATGTACACAGATCCTGATAATCACCGTAGTTACAGTAACTATGTTAGTGACCAGACCACGTGCAGTTTACATCTTACTGATGCAGGCCAGCGGACCTAGACTATATAGGAGCTCATTTATTGAGTGTATTTTTCTGCAGCGCGGTGAGCTCATTAATTTAGCCTCTGTGACTCTTTAAGGTGAACACTGATTGTTTTAACAAAGAATAGTGACAGCAGCTACATGGCCTTTTTCAGCCAAGTAGTTTCTGCTGACTGGCACGCTATGCTAGCCAGCAGCGCCTAAAACACTGGTCCCGAAAGCAACAGCCTCCAAGATAGCTGAATTTTCTGGGGTTTGTGGGTTTTCTACCTTATGCAAACTTCATCATTTTCTGGGTTAACTCATTTGTGCCAAAGATCTTAATCTCCAGGGCTCATAAAAATGCTCATGAAGAGCAACATCTCTTTATTTGCTTTCAGAACAGATTAGATTGTACCCAACAGCACTTCAAAGGCCAACTTATCTTATGACAACCAAGGAAGCTGCATAAATATTTGCAGGTACAGCCTGACCTTGCATATGGTTGAGTACAATGTACATTTACCAAACTTCATAAACACTTGTTAGTTTGCAAAATGCAGCAAAAGTCTGAAAAATTGAGTAACATAGAAGCAAACATACAATTTTTAAGCTTTTCAATATGGAATTCTACAAACAAAAGGAATGAAAAGCTGTACTGCAATTTTCCCCCCTCCACTTCCTTACAACCTTAAAACGCCATAGCCAAAATAACCTGTAGAATTGAATCTAAAAAGCTGTAAACCAAGTTGCTGCCTTCTATTTTCTTTCAGCAATCTAACATGACAGACCTGAAATTGCTAGACTAGAGAACCTGCGGTTCATTACTCTGAAGAACACCTTCTACACAAGCTCTGTACTTCTTGGACCACGTAGTACAATAGAAAAGTTAACCCAAGCACGCAGCTAAGGCCCAGTGACACTAGCAGGAATCAACCTGCAAATTACATTCTAAATTCCTTAAAGATCCCCACATTTCATTAGCCACTTGCAAACCAGAAATACAAACAGCAAAATTTACAGTGTCACAGATGTTTGATGCCAAACTCGCATATCAAAGAAACAAACAAAGAAAGAGTTCTACGGCTGCTATTTAGGCAAGAGAAAATTAGGAAATAGCCCTGCACTAAGAGCACTAGCTCTCTGAGCTAGCATCGCTGGCCACATGACAGGTAATTTCCCCTTCATCCGCAGGGCACCAGGGGGATAGGAAGAACGGCCCCTCCTATCTCGGTTCTTACTGTGAGATTTACTGCACCTCATGTCGCTCTATAAACAGAGAGGGAAGCTAAGGAATCCTTTTTGTCTTCTCTATCCCGTAGCTGCACGAATAAACAATAAAAAATTACCACAACTTTATACTCCATCCACTAAGCTTAGCAGTACAAGCAGAAATTATCAAAGGCAAGACTACTGTTCATTATAAGGAGAGAATTTACTTTTCATTCCATAAATACATTGACTTTCCAAATAACTGACCATGTAACGGCAAACTCGCCAAACTTCAACAGCTCAATGTTTGCCTAATATAGATACTATTATACCCAGTCTGACCATCAAGTTCCAAAAATTCTTGCCACCATGCCCAAATCCTTTATAAAAAAATATCATCTCGCTTCTCAACATTTAAAAATCTAAGGAAGCAATGGCTGAACCGAGGTGACATTATGCAAGGACAATTTTTTAATGCAATGTATTTATTGTCAGAATATGGGTTATAGGCACATACCAACAGTCATCAGAGATTCAGAAAGAACCATCAGAGATTTAGAAAGTCTGAGACAGCAAGATGATTCCTAACTACTATTTTATCTCTTTGGCTAACTTTAAAAGATAGCTGTGATCTTCTAAAGCTGTACCTGGAGAAGTTTGATTATTCCACTTCAATCCTACTTCAAACGTATTTTAACTATACTGCAACATACAGAGAAAACCCCTCCGAGAAGCTTGGCGCTTTTCGACCCGCAGGACAGAAACATTTTCCCCGTTGTTAGCGGAGTTGTCTGCCTCGCTGAGCTGCCTCCCCCGGTTTCGCTGTGCAGCAGTCCCCAGCATCACTGACTCCCGCGGGCAGCAGCCGGGCAGGAAGATTCAACCCCAGCCAGCAGCGGGAGCAGCCCCTGCGCTGCCTCCTCTCGCCAGCGGCTGGAGGCGGGGGAGCACAGACTCCCGCCGCCGCCCGGGGAAGCGGTACCGGGGCTCCCTCCGGCGCTCCCCTGCAGCCGCCACGACACGCACAGCCCGCGGCTGACTCCGGCGGAGGCCGGGGCCAGGCTGGCTCGGCAAGGCGCGGCCCCCGGCGGCGCAGCGCGGCTCCGGTCGCGGGTCCCCGGGNTGCCCGCGCCAGCGCCCCCTGCGCGCGGCGGCGCGGCCGTTAACGGTCCGGCGCGGGAGGAGCGGGTCTCGCTCTACGTGCCGCCGGCCCAGGCAAGGCTTGTAGGGCGGAGCAGGTCCGTTCTTATCCATGAAGTATATTTTTAATGTATAGGTTTTTCTATTTACTTTCCCTTTACAAAGTTGAGAGCTAACCAGAAAGGTCACCTGCAATTGAAGTGCCAATTAACATTTTTAATTGAAGATTTTGCCTGCCCTGATAATTAACACATTGGCAAGAGCACCATCTCTACACTCTCGTTTGTTTTGTTCCCCAATAAGGGCTGTTTCCTCGGGAGAGACATATATTTGTCACCCTTCTCTCTTACCCTACTATCACCACAACTTTTCCCATTCCCTCTTAGCAGAAGCACTTCCAAGTCACATTTATCTTCCCTACAAGGGAGAACAGAGAAGAGTGCTGGTTCTAAAGGCGCTTGGAGCAAAGGCAGCCTCTTTAAAGACTGAGTCAATGGCTTTTAGGGTAGTGGAACGCAGCGGGAAGAAGGTAAACATTACTGAATATAAATAGGTTCATTCATAAGCTTACCTTGATTAGGGTTCCAGAAACTGGAAACTTAACTGGCCCATGCTGCTGCTGTTTCCTTCACACTGAATTTTACCATCATTCTACAAAAGGCTCCCTTTACCAGACACTGGGTTCACTTGCTGTCACACGGAGCACATGCTAGATTGTTCATCAGACAGTTGTAATTGATTTACTCAACATCTTTACCACTGGATTCTAACAATTTTGTTCTTTAAGCTAAAATATGAAGGGAAAATTGCTCTTTAAAAAAGTATTTTCATCACATATTAAATAAACGTTTTCTTTATCTGCAAGCTCATATGTTCAACCACAAGCAGGAGTCTCCTACCAGAGCTGGCGTAAAGCCTTTGAGTGCAATACCTGTAACAGCCAGCATGATTTTCTATTGTTTCTGTATTCTTCAAATTTACATGAACTATCCCCTAATGAGCAAATACAGCTTTTAAACAAAGCACAGCTTGAAGAAAACTAAAAAAGTTCTCTCCCGAAAATGCATAGTAAATCCTGCAATCATACTAAATCAAGAAATCCTGTTCAAAGATAACAGGTCTCTGCTGATGATCTTTTGTTTCTCCTATTCATCATCATGGGATTGCCTGAAGTGTGGATCTCTATACCTGAGATCAGGGTTCCCTTTTTCACTAATCGTTTGGAGACTCCCTCTTCTCTCCCCACCATGTGCGAGTACCTGGCTGTTGTCTCCTCATCCCTTTCTCACCAAGTATCTCCACGATTTGAGCATAATGATCTGGCTTTACCACAGAATCCTGCAAGTGGCATCACACAGACAAGCCTAGGAGTCCCTCCCACATCCAACAGGAAGAGCCTTGCATCCTCTGTCAGGTACCTCCCAGAGATACCAGTCTCCCCATTTCCACCCAGCACTTTTTTCTTCCTTCCATCCTTCCTTCAGAGAAACCACGAAGGAGTTGCTTTTCTGACTTTCCTTAGCTCGGTCAGGTTGTCAGTGAGAAGGTGGCTGGGAGGAAGGGCAATGTCTCTGCTTTGAGAGCCATCACTTCATCTGAACTTCAGTCACATGGCCCATGGGAAGGAAGGACATGTGCACAGGCACAAAGTGATACGTCTTGGGTTTCCCCACTTCCAATCGTAGACCTCCCCATTTAGTTTGACAGACAGATCTTCCCCACTTCGTAATTTTTAAAATACGAAAGACATGAGAACCAGCAAAAATTGATCTGGAGGAAGGTGTGCAAGATCCATAAAAGAAGAGAGGTGAAACTAGGCCAAAAACACATTTCTAACAATCTCAAACAGATCTTTGTACCAAATTGTTTATTACCCAACAATGTGACAGCGTATATACAATGTGGAATGTGGCATTTACAGGAAATTTCAGTAAGTCATGCACAGATGCTATTGCAATGTTATTTTAATAGTTCCAGGATGTTAAGCTGAATAAATATTCCTTGCTTCAAAAATTATTCTTTTTTAACATAAAAATATATAATATTGCACTCTTTACAAGGCCAGCAATTTTGCATATTGATTTGTAACAAGTGGGATTCTACTTATAAAAATAAGCCTTTGTGAACACCACCCCAAATCAGGGAGCACAAAAGCACCCCAAAACCACAATAATTGTCGTTTTTCTCTTAAATAAAGCACATCACTTCAACATGAGCCAGGAAGCTTTTCAGTCTGTACTTGGACCTTACATTAACATTTAGACAGTGAAAAACATGACTAAAGCCATCCCATACAACGCTGCTACAATATATGCAGTTTAAAATTCAATTCGTACAGTATGTAGCCTCTTGCTTAATTGAACCAAAGATCAACCTTTGTGTCATGGACTATGTTATTCAGCCAGGAAGCTGCAAGACTTTCTGAAGACTGTTTGGAACTTTCAAAAGAAGTGTAAAGATTTCTTGTGTGTATGTCACCTTCATCACACCTTGACAATTTCACGTACAGCACTTTGAAGGCAGATGAACCTTAAACATGAGAAAATTTAACAGTTTGTCTGTATGGCAACGGGGAAACATGTCACTGATGAAAAAGCGGAGCAATTTAAAAACAGAAAATAACTACAACAGACTTGTGTAGCATTCTTGTTTTATCATTCGTATGACTAGTAGGCACTCATTCACGGTGTCAGGTTTAGAGGCCTTTAGATCCATCAACTGAAATGTTAATTTTTGATCTGGCCTAGGAATTAAAATTTGTTGAGCCTTTCAAAATGGAAGCTTATTTTTTTTTCCCCTCAAAAAATAGCACCTGGGAATAAATAACGTATTTGCACAGTGTATCTGTGTAAACTCTTCCAAATCATCTGATGCCTATGAACATTGATTATTCAAGCAGTTAGATTCCAGCATTTTACACTGTATTGAGCTTCAGTGACACTAGAATAGGAGCACATCTGTGCCGCCTTTAAGACCTTTTTCAGAGCTCTGGAAGATAAGCTGTA